>JAQFVV010000040.1:8466869-8494369 GCA_028023455.1 Epiperipatus broadwayi
ATACTTTATTATACTATGATATACTAGGTATTCTAGCTTAAAATTGTATTACAAATCTATTAGTACTTTTATATCACTTAAATATAACTTAAAATTTAAAATTTTTTTCATAATTGACCTTTCTACCCTACTTATGATCTACAGACAAGGGCACAATATATATTGTTTAGTTGATAAAAGAGCATATGAAAACACTTAGCATGAATTTCACTATGTAATTATCATTTGGTAGACCACTTACTTATTCATGCACACATAAATGTAATTTGTTCATGTTATTAAACTATATTATTGTCTAAATTTATTCGAGTTGTTCAAATTTTTTTTTCTCCACTTCCACACATACAATCATGTGTATGCCTATTTAATTAAGTCATAATGTAGTTAATATTAAGTCTCATTGTCTTCTCCACTCTGCTAGTGGACCAAATTAAAATAAATTCTCATGTGCCATCATTATATGTTATTCATTGGATGTTTGATCTGGGGCTTAAAGAATGGGTTCAAATTCAGACTGGTCCCTGACCTAAATCTCAGGCTTGACTGGATTTGAAGTAACTTTTTTAGTTCCAGCTCATGTTAGATGGATCTACATGTTTTGACCAGTACATGGTATCTTTTTCCCCAGGCTTAGATTCCCAATGTGAAAACTTCAATATATAAACACACATATCTGACTCATATATAAGTTTTATGTCATTCATATATATATATATATAAAATGTGTAAATAATTTATAAATGATTAACATTCTGTGTTGGATGGTGCCCTAATAAAAAGAAATTTTGCCAACCAGTAGTGAGTTAAATGCAAAAATGTTGAAAGTGGAGAATTTGAACTCGGCTAAAAAGTAATGAGAGCAAATTTTTTTTGACTTAATGATTTAATGTACAAATCTAGAATATATATTAACCAGACTATGAGTTTTCTTTTTTAGATGCACAGGTGTGACCACGAGAAATGAATAGGATAGTATAGTAGGGATAAAAAATTAAATAAAATCTTAAATAAACAATTTTTTTTCCAGCAAGAAAAAGGTAAAGGTTCAGCAAAGCTGTAGTTGGGCAGATATATAGAAAGTAGTGGAGCAGTAATTGGTTAGATGGGAGATGATTTTGTTTTTTAAAAAGGGGAAGATATCAGAGACAAAAATAGGTCAATATAAAAATTATAGGTACACATAAAAATTGAAATTGATTTTTTTTGTTGCTTTTTCTTAGTCATCACTTGAACTAGTGAAGACATTTTTTTATCTATTTTTTCTTTTCATTATAAGTGGGGAAGAATGAAGCAGTCAATCTTAGCTTAAGATTGAGCTTCATGATGTCATCTACTAATCTGTATTTAAATCCTACATTCTATTCCATTTCTTTAGTATGTATATATATTTCTGAGATGTGCACCTAAAAATATGAATTTTAATTTTTCAATAACATTTTTATTAGTATTAATTTTTTATATTAAAATACATAGGTGCAGCTTTTATATATATATTACAGGAGCAAACATACTAACAAAATATTGATTTTTAAAATTTTTTTATTATACATTATTTATAAAACTTTTTCTTTTTAATTTGCTTTTTTCTATTAAATTGTAAATGTCGTAAAATCCAAGATGGAAGTTTCAATTGTTAATTATCCAAAAATAATTAAAGGGGTGAAAATATATTATTGTTTTAATTTTGGGAAGGAATTTTTAATTAAAGTTTTACTGAAAATAAAATAAGGAATGGAATTAATAGATTTTACTTTTGTATAAACATTTTTGTCAAATTTATTTCTAATCTGGAAATAAATTTGAATATATTTTTGGAATGTTATGAAATGATTGCATCTTCAAAAACAATGGACAAAAAAATGGATGATCAGAGATTAGAGTTGGAGCTAGAAATAAGAAATTAAAAGCATTCCACAAATATCTTAGAGGAGTATAAAATGGGCTAATTTTAATCACCAAAGGATAGTTACTACTGAGAGAACTGTGTTGCCATCAATACTTCATGCAATTTTGAAATCTAAGATAATGATAGAATAGACACCAATCATCTTTTGGACCATTGTGTCTTTTTCTTGCTACTGTATCATTTTGCTGCTGCTCTAGAATGAAGTAAAGGACTGACTTGAGAACTTTGGAATGCTGATCAGAAGATTGTTGTTTCATAAGAACTTGCATGGACCCTTGAACTGCCAAAGCATAAGCTTGACTTTTTTTAAAATGAACTCTAAGAAATGTGCAAGGTAAATCAGTAGTTTATGCCACAAGTAAAACTAGTCTAACTAATCTTAAACCCTGTCATCAAGATTTCTCCTAATGTTTTGTTTAACTTTGTTATTTTGTAATGTATAAAATTGTAATAATAAATTTATTTAACACACATTGATTACATAAGTAAATATTTACTAAGGCAATAAACCTTTAAGCATGTGCACTTGAAAATGTGAAGGTAGGGACCTATACAGTTCTTAACCAAATTGCTCTCAAATGATTTTTTTATCTAATCCTATCTCATATGCTCTAACTTTCTATTATATGTAGTGATTACTTGATTTTATATGTATGCTTTTATTATTAATATGCCAATTTCAAGCAATCTGACCAGCTGAATTTTTAAAATCTTTTTTTCCTCTTATTAAGTAAACCTCCATAAATTAAGGTTATTATTTTCCCCTTAAAATATAATGTATGATTAATTAATACCTCACCAGATTGTTTTTACGAATCAACATTTTATGTTTGTTTTTATAATAAAATTTGTGCAACTCAAAATAGAATGAAGTAATTCTACATGGGTAAATCTATCATTCGTGTGAGTTAATGCTTTGAAATGTTTTAAAATGTTATTTATTTAAATTCTGAAAGAGTGCCCTACAACTGCTAATTTTCTTTTATTTTTCATAACTGTAAAATATCAAATATTTAAATATTCTAGTTATCAAAATCCATGAAGGTGGGATTGAATTATTTTAATTAGAAGAAAAAAAAGGGGATCAAATCTTAGTGGATATTTAATTAAATGAAATCTACTCTCTCTATATATTATAATGGCATAGCATATTATTAATCTAAATTATGGCATTCAAACTGGGGTCATTTATTATTAAAGCAATAAATCTTATTCAATGTCATTAATGACATTTATCCATACTGCATTACTGACATTTGGCTTATCATAATGAATATATATTGAAAGAGTAAGATATGCCTTACCAATCTTAGTTTCACCTTGCCTTCCTGTTTCCTACCTTCATGCCTTATTTAAAACCCTAATTTCATCGAATTGTGTGTGTACTGGGTATATTTACTGACATCCTGCCTAAATTTATATATATATATAATGGGGTGCCTGGGGTTTAATAATAATTAAAATTGTTTTTAAACGGTTTTATTTTCAAACCGTCAAGTATATATTACATATATATGCTTATACAATAAAGTAGGTTACATATTTTTATCTACACACATACTGCAATAATATTTAAAATTTATCAAGATATTTTATTTAAAAGTTGTTTTTGAATTGATTTATTTGTGATGTTATTTCGTTATAATTATTTGCCTTTAAGAAATAATATCACTGAGAAATATTTCTGGATATTAAATTCAGAAATAGTGTTTGATAAATGTAAAGTGTTATAAAATGTTATTCAAAAACATGTCATTTTCTTTAGGTCAATGGGGGTGGAGAAAGAACAATAGTAGCTAATTTTAATCATATTGGCACCAGGTTTTGATAAGATTAAAAGAGTGTTTACGAACAGATTTTAATTAGAAAATGCAGTCCGTGTTTTTCAAATGTGTAATAATTAAAGAATGGATTTTATTACCGCAGGGCAGAGATTGTAATCAAGGAGAGCATATAAATAGGGCTGATTGATTGTAATTAGGATTAGACAGAGTTATTAATTAACCTACCTGATCGTGACAGAAGATCCAGTTTAACCTCAGAATGTCGGGATAACGGGAGAATAGCTGTTTCCCTCAGTAGTCCTGTGCCTCGGCCATCCATCATTCAAAATCTGATGTCCTGTCACCGTATCATCCACTCTAATTGATCCAGCCCAAAGAAATGCTGCGCCTAAAAAAATCTACTAACTGCTGCTGCAGAACCATGAATCAAAGAAAATTGTAACTTTACTTAAGAACTTTGCTACAAGTTTGGAAATGCCCACGGACATACTTAAAAGAACAAGGTAATTGAAATCAACCTGAGATCTTGGAAAACTTCGAGCTATAGCTAACAATTTTGTATATTCTATAAATATATCTATTTAAATGTTTTTCTAATGTATGCTGAACTTGTGCTTGGGTTGATTTTCTATTATATTTATGTGTCTTATTTCAATGTGTTATAATGAAATGTATAATTAATTTATTAGACTAATGCAAGTTACGTAGGGAAGTCAAATAATGCGTGGTTGCCATCTTAGCTTATAAACCGCAAACACACATTTCCCCCTCCCATCATTTCTATTTAAAAGTAACTCTTATATATATATATATATATATATGTTTTAAAGTAATTTTTATGTATGAGAATTTTGTTAAATGAATATTTGTTTATCTTAAGTTTTGTTGAGAGTCTGCTGGCCATCTAAATATGAAATTCGAGAGCGAGCTATTTCTGTTCCTTAATGAATTGCCCTTTGTTTTATTAATTCTTATAAAAATTAAGCTGTGTTGCTAATAAATATGCATGGGTGCTGAAATCCTCCTGTTGGCAAAGGTCATCATTGTTCAAATCCGTTCCCCATATTCTACTCCACGGTTCCCAGTCCTGGGCTAAAATGGCACTTGGGAATTATTTCATGTATGTCCCCACAGTTATGAAGCTCCTGGGTGCTGGGTGCTAGCCAGGCTTGAGCTGTGAGTGGGCTAGAGACATCCCTGATAAAAGGCAAAATGCCTATCCAATGCCAAGACCTTTTGCCATCCTTTAAAGTTGCATACTCATAAACTACACTCTCCTCAGCATATACTCGCTAGCACCACCGTATATTTCCCTTGACTTATTAAAAGAATTGTATTCAAATGAATTTAAAATTCATTCAGTGTAGCTCGATCTTATAATCTATTCGCGAGTGACTCTCGATCTCTATTTAAATCTCCAATTACAAATATTTTAGAATATTGCAAACTCTGTGTTAGACATTACGTGACTCACAGATGCCTACTGTGTCACCATATTTTAGACATGTTATCCAAATGAACCCAAGTACGAGGTATCAGCCATCTTGTTTGTTTATTATATAACTATCCAATTTATATCGCTAAATTATTTTACTATGAAATCATTAAAATCTTATTTATAAATTTCTTTCTTTTTTTTTCTATTTATTCGGGGTGCAATATAAATTACACAGTACATTAAAATTATCTTTGGCACATCTATAAGTTATTGTTGAATTAACCTAGGGCTAATTTAGATATAGAGTCTTTTGTTTTCTCCCTGATCACCGGAACCGGCATGAAATTATACTATTAGTAGCATCAAATGTGTTGTCACATAGAGGGCATTGTGGAGTTTGGACTTTGGATTCGAACTTGGGATTTTGGGGAGGTAACTCTCCTAGTGTTGAGTTCTATGTCCCAGGTTTAAATTCTGCAGTGTGTTAGCGAGATAGACATGTTTTGACTGTTACAATATATATATATGAAAAACAAAAAAACACAAGTTAAAAAACTTGCTAACACTTGTATTTATGATAACAGATGGCATTCTACCAAAAACACCGTCAAGCGTAGTTTTCTGTTTACATAAACATCAGAGCGAGCATTCACTATCTCTAACTTTAATTCCACTTTCAGATCATGATTTCAAGCTATTTGCTATCGTCAGTGAAAGACAAAAATAAGAAACTAGATCTAAACACAAACTCTGAGCATTTATGAAACAGTTTCTATTCAGCTTGCAAGCATGAATCTTTTAGACACGTTAATGTCTTCAAACTCAGCATAGCAAGCCAACACAAACTCTGAGCATTTATGAAATAGTTTCTATTCAGCTTGCAAGCATGAATCTTTTAGACACGTTAATGTCTTCAAATTCAGCATAGCAAGCCAGATAGCTACATGGGTCTGATCTCAGTTCAGCATCACCACATAGTAGAAGCCTCTGCAATATACATCATTGCAAAAAAGACCTCAAAGGAAACAAAAAAACACAAGTTAAAAAACTTGCTAACGCAAATAGCTTGAAATCATGATCTGAAAGTGGAATTAAAGTTAGAGATAGTGAATGCTCATTCTGACATTTATGTAAACAGAAAACTATGCTTGACGGTGTTTTTGGTAGAACGCCATCTGTTATATATATATATATATATATTACATGCTTCTAATTTGGGGGATATGACAAGATTGAACCCTTGAATTTCCTCTTCATGTTCTGACCTGTGGATAGTTAAGCTTCCCAAAACTTATTCTGTATAAAAAGGCCTCGTGCATTGGTGAATCCATGCTATTCATAAGTACTTTTCTCTAAGCACTATCCCAAGGAGTCGTAGACTTCGTTTTTCATCCAGAAGCATGACTTTTTTGTTATTTCTTCACCATAATGTCAGCACCACCATTTTCTCATATTATTATGTCTTTTACTTCATGACCTAGTTTAATGTTATAATATTAAAATTGCACTCTGCTCAATATATATATATTATAACAATCGGAAGTAAGTGGAGATCGAATCTAACCGCAAAAACAATATCTGCAACTACCAGGGCGCCATCTAGGCATTTAAACCTAGAAAATTTATAAAGTAGGCAGATATGCGCTATTAAGATTCCACTTTATTTAAATATTCCGATCGTTAGCCCAAGTCACTAGCTCAGTGAGTAGCAGAGATAATAAAATATAAATTTTATATCTTAAATATA
The DNA here is from genome assembly GCA_028023455.1 of Epiperipatus broadwayi. Taxonomy (NCBI): domain Eukaryota; kingdom Metazoa; phylum Onychophora; class Udeonychophora; order Euonychophora; family Peripatidae; genus Epiperipatus; species Epiperipatus broadwayi. Next base: position 8,473,745 of record JAQFVV010000040.1, read on the forward strand.
AAAGAATAAAAGCCACTGCCAGAAATTAACACATAAAAATATTTATTTACGCACATATAAAACCATTCTAACTTCGAGGAATAAGTTTAACCTTTAGATTTTTATATTAACTTGTAAATTTACATTTAAAAAGATTTTAATAAGTTTAATTTTTATTTAGTGAGTCAAGTATGAATAGACTATATAGGTCTGCATTTGGAAAGAAAATATTCTTTCCCTTATTTAACCTTAGGCCAAAAGTTCGTAGTCAAAACGGCGCCAATCCATCTGATACATTTATGTATTCAATGTAGCATGAAAATACGACAACACAAAATACTGTACTATCAGGAATGTACATCTGAACAGTAAGTAGAATTAGAGAAGACATTGACTCTCCACCAACAGGAATGTTACATCTGTTGGCAAGTAGAACAATAAACAAAAAACTCCATAGGAATGGACTGCGGTCTTCTGCTGACTTACAAACACATCCATAGGCAAACAAAAAGTGTGTGGCATATATATGCAATCCTGCCCACAGTGGATCTCATACTACATCTACTAATTACACAAATATATCCAATCCATTGAGCCAATTCAACTACGAAACGAATAACCTAAGATTACCCTCCCTTAATATAACTTTACAAAACTATATAGCCATTCACGCCCGACTTAAATTTAACATTTAGATACGTTCGCACAAATGAATTTTATAAAATTTGTTTTAAAATGTTGAGTATAGATCAGCTGCACAGATTCCATGGTCAAAAACATTCCAAATTAAACACAACTGATCAAAATACAAAGTCATCGATAAACATCACTTGCATAGGGAATATACAAATCCCATTAGCATTCATCGTAAGATGCTGCAGTGATATCCTTGACATATATATTCTAATCGAATGTGAAAACCACAACATAATCAACCACTAAAGAATCTATGCAATGTCCATACCCAACCTTAAATTTCCTCATTTAAAATTTAAACAATAAATATTAATACAAATAAAATAATAAATGGAAATGATTTTTTTTTTTTCAAACGCAAACATATAAAATTAAACATTTTCAATTGATTTTAAACTTAAAAGTCAGATAGAAGTTCATAAGCTTGAACGAAAGTTCTTAGTTATTTTTAAATTTAGAGTTCATGTCAATATAGCTTACAGTAGAAGAGTCCAGGTTCCTGTTTTTTAATTCCCGTGACATCTCCATTGGAAGATAATGTTCTGGAGGTAGCATTAGCTGGTTCCATTCTTGTATCACAGTCTTTTCATTTTATATTTTTTTTAAAAAAAATGAGAGAGAACGGCAAGTGCATCTCACCATTCTCATCAAATCAAGTCCAAAAAAACTGTCTGGAACTCAATATTTCTCTTTTTATAGTAAATCTTCAGATTGAATGAACAAAGACGTCACTAATCCAAATTTTCATTTGGGTCCAGGCTGAGGCTTGATGCTTCCATTGGTCAGGCTAAAATCTCTTTATTCTCTTATCTAATTTACTCTCTGACTTCTTAATTAGACAGTTTTTGGATAATTAATAAACAATCATTTCCATTTACAGATTACAGGAATTAATTAATACCTGTTTTTATTTTTACTTACATTATTTCTTTTTTAAACTATTTTTATATTTAAATCTTTTTTTATAAGAAAAGTACATTCAAATACCTTTTTTTATTTATTAAAAAAATATATTTTTAAAGTTTAGCATCTGTGCGAATATATACGTTTAATAAACATTTTAATTTTAGCGTTTAGTTTTTTTTTTTCTTTTTAATACACTTAATTTTTATATGCGAATTTAAAAGTTTTTATTTCAATTTAATGTAACGACATATTTATATATCGTTACAATATATATATATGGCAAATATTACTAGTTTTATTAATTAAAATGTCATTTCAGTCATGTTATACAATCCCACCATCCTAGTTTGTTGTTTCTATATTTAAGAGTATCTGCCTTGGGGAAAATCAAGTGTTCTATTTTCTAAGTGTTGATTAAAATAATTTTTTAGTAAACATTTTGTCATAGATTCAAATATAAACTTTCAAATGTATTTTATTTACTCTCACAAGTGCAATGATGTAAACATAGTTGTCTTATATATGTAATGAATTATAGAACACTCCCCAAAATAATGTTTGTCACCGTGTTTCTAAACTGTAAATCAAAGCATTAATCACAATCTTAAGTAATCTTTTTAATAATTGATTGGCATTACATCTTAATACCATACCTACCAAAGATGTGTGTTAATGTGTATATATATATATATATATATCTTTTATCAACTAAATATATATATATATATATATATATATAATTTAGTTGATAAAAGAGCATATGAGAACCCATAGCATGAATTTCACTATCTATCATTTGGTAGACCACTTGCTCATTCATGCACACATAAATGTATATAAATAGTTTATGTTATTAAACTATTTTATTTTCTAAACTTATTTGAGTCATTAAAATTCGTTTTTCTCACTTCACATGTACAACCACGTATATATTCCTATTTAATTAAGTCATAAATTAGTTAATACTAAGTCTCATTGTCTTCTCCACTCTGCTAGTGGGCTGGATTAGAATAAATTCTGGTGTGACATTATTATATGTTATTTATTGGGTGTTTTATCTGGGGCTTAGGATATGGGTTCAAATTTAGGTTGGTGCCTGACCTAAATCTTGGGCTTGCCCGGGTTAGAAGTAGCTTTTTTAGAGTTCCAGCCCATATTAGGTGGATCTACATGTTTTATGGATACAATATAAAGGTTATCTTTTATGAAAAAAAAACAAATTAAAAGATGAGTCAAAGGAACTCTCATGTCAAATCATCTTGAATCTAAGACCATCATCCTCATAAAACTTTCATTGATAATAAAAGTGGTTTATGTATAAAGTGATTTATTGGAAGGCCATTTCTGTTCTCTCTCTCAAGTTAATCAACATATGGAGAAAGAAATATCTCTTTGTTTTTTCCAAAAACATAGCTATATTTTCTGATTAATTGGCCTACTAATTATTGTGACCAGAATTGCTGATGAAGTTAGTTTTAATTTATAAGAGGGTTCCATAGTAGTCAATAGACTCCTAACTTTCTCGTGTCTTATAATTTTGATGCAAGTAACTAAAAAGATCAGAGTTATAATGTCCCATACCTTTATTTATTTTTTTAGAGAATATTATTCCCGGAGCTTAGTCATTAAATATTGGCAATGGTAAATTATGCTCTTGAATCCTAATAAACTAACATTAATAAATTTAATAACTATCATTAATACTGCACAATGAATAGTTAATATTACAAATAAATATTTTTATTCTAACAAATTAAAATATTAAAACCACATTACTAATTAATTGGAAATATTACATGTGTGTTAATTCAGACATGAATCAATTAATTAAAACAGTTAACAAGGTATTTAGATTTCTTAGGCTATGAACAAAAATCTCTTGAATAATAAAATTTAATGTTTCTATTACAATTATATTGTAATATTATTGGAGAATGTTTTGCAAATGCTTAATTTAGCCACAATCGGGAATAGTTAATCTTAACTTACCAATAAGTTTAGCAAATTTCCATAAATGGTTGATTTCCATGCATAGTTTTTAATGAGGTAAAATGAGCTAATGGCCATTGATTTTATCTCATTTTGTGCCATCCTAAAGGCTAGACTCAATGGTTTTTCTGAGTAATCTATATGAAGAAAGGTATCTGAAAAGCTTCAGTACCACTCTCCATGACGATTCATCTCAGCATATGAGTAGTGGTAGTCCTGCATATGAGTAGTCTGGGATAGGATATTTTCTTTGTCCCAAACCTAATGGAAACTGCTAGTTAAAGAAAAGACAAAGACCCAGTATTTTATGATTTTTTATAGTCACAATGCATTTTTAGACTTCTCTGCGCATGTACTTTCTTTTGTCCTTTTATCAACATACAAGATAATAATCTTGTACATAATTTCTTAAATTTTAGTTATAAAGTATTTTTTTAAACATAATTCTGCCATTTTTAATCAGAGTTAGAAAGATTTTTAGTAATTGAAATCTGCATGTGGAATTCTTTCTTTAGTTTATCTGAATTAGTAATCTGCATGTCATTTATTCTTTCCAATTTTAAGTTTTATTTTTAATTACATAAAAAAATATGAACAAAAAATATAAATTTCATTGTACATTTAAAAAAAAAAATTACACAAACTAAAAAAAAAAATTAATTGGATCTTTTAATAAGATCGCTAAATTTATTTTTTCTTTTAGCTTTTATCAAATGCCAATATATTTGTACCATATATATATATATATTATACCGGTTAATGTTTACTCTGTTAATATGAGCATGCACATAAACCGAACATGAGGAAAAATATGGCGACATGACGGAGTAAGAAGGAATTCAAAACTTTGCCGTAACAGTGCTACGGACACAGAAGATACTTATAGAAAGGTTGACTCTTACATACCTTTGGGGGATGACTCTAAATCAACCCCTCACGCCATTCCCAGAAGGAAATTTAACTCTCCTCCTGAAAAGATATGCAAGTTCAAATGATATTAGGGCATGTGTGCCGATAAATATTTATTCATAAAAAATAATAAATAAGTATCCTCGTGAAACTAAAGATTTAGGTTCCGATAAGAAGGTATCCCATTCGCTAGCTCAGCATACTCTTATACTCAGTTAAAAGAATGGGGATCGGAAAACTCACATAACTAACTAATATGGGGTTAGAGATAGTAAATGATAAAAAAAATATGAAATATATGGCAGTAGTTGCTTTTAAATTATGATATCTTTTATTAACCCAATACCCCCTACCATTTATAACATAAATATAAAATTAAAGTTCCCAAATTGAATAAATATACAAACAAAATCATATAATACATAAATCATTTATAAAACAAATTATAAGCGTATGGAAATGCTTGTCAAGATAATGGTTAGATTAAATAAAAGAAATTTCTTTTTTTTTATAATAAAGTATATTAAATAAGAAATATGGAAGAGATAGTGCTCAGTGGATATAAACTCACATGTGTGTAAAGCAAATAAAGTGTTACATACAAGATATATTGGTTTGTGTACTTACATTAACATATTTATGAAGTGGGCATTAACTTGTTATAAAATAAAGACACACATACAAAAATTAATAGTATACCCAACAAATTTGTAGGCTTCATTCTTCAATGGGTTTTGAGTGGGTGGTCTATCTGTTCATCGACTGCAACAAGGGCTGGACTTGATGGTGGTACAAGTTCGTAAAATTATCATCATCACTTTTGGTGATCTCGGCTTTACATTATGTTGGGATGGCAGGTGCGGATCTGGATGGGTGCACTGACATAGGTTTCTACTCCATAATCATTTCATAGGCAAGCAAATGTTTGATTGACATCTTTAAGTTGGAGAGACGGATATTAAATAGGATATTAAACATTATAGATCATCCTGGATTAATGTCCATTGATTTAGGATGACGGAATGAGTATTATTTCTTTTTATTTGAATAAATCTTACGGCTTATATTCTATCAGAATCAGCATGATAAAACAGTTGCATGACTTCACGTAGCTCCCCAAAATTAGAAATAGGCTCCCGATAAGATTTGCCTTAGCAACAGCAAGACAAAAGTGAACTGCTCTCTTTGAAAAGTAATGGTAAAACTCTCTTTGAAAAGCAAAGGTGAACTGACCTCTTTGAAAAAGTAAAGGTGAACTGCTCTTTTTGAAAAGCAAAAGTCAACTGCCCTCTCGCAACTTCAGAACAGATATCCCCTCCTCAACACAAAAATTAATTAAATCTTATTATTTGGTTTTAGTTTTACTAATTAGTTTGGCTGATTTGTAAAACATTCCAATGTAATCACCCAAGTGATCTCTAAAAATTTCATTTCCAATTAGTTTTATTTATATGCATTCAGATCACAATTAAGAAATGATGACACCTTTTTACTTTTGATTAATTACATTATCAGAATCGAAGTTTTTTTTGTTTTAGCAAAAAAAATGTTTTGCATAACTTGAACATTCCTCTCTCCACACATTATTGCAAGTTTAATTAAACTCTTTTGTCCAGTTAAAATTATTTTAGAGTGGTCAGGAAGTCAGAATGCCTTTAGGCTTTTTCTAAATTTAAGACAATGGGCCCCCTCCCTCGCTCAAATGCAACTGAAGAGAAAAATATCCATTAAAACTCCGATTCTGAAATTATTTTTAAATATTTTTAAATAACCGTATTTTAAATTCTCTTTTACATTGATTGTCAGTACTCACAAAAAAAAATAAATAAATACGTACTGACAAATTGTAGATACACATGTTAGCATTTCTTTTTAACAAAAAAAACAAAAATCTTCAAAATTATAATTACATTTTGGAGTTTGTTTTTCCTTAAAAAAATAATAAAAAAAATAAACAAAAATCAAATTTACAAATGCATATTTTTAAGCCTTTAAACATCGGCTTTAAACATATGTGTGTGTGAGTTTATATCACCACAGTTCTCTCAATTTATAACGAATATTGTTTGTATAAATTATATAAACCCCCCTTCTTTAATGGCTATTTAAATATTTTAGACCATTTATTCATTTAATCTTAGCTTGTGCTTGGCCACATCATATGTGCCTGGCACAATACCCCCCCTCTGACATGAGATGTTTAAATGGAGTTTATCATTTTAATGTCTTTATTATTAATCGTATTTTCCAAAACTTAACATTTTATACTACGGGTTTCAAGGCTCTCGCATTGTAAGTGCCCTTGATCCCTTGCTCAGTCTTAATGCAGAAAGCATTATTTCCTTTGCATTCCACAATTTCGAATGGATCTTCATTAAGGTTACAGAATTTTTTAAACCAAAATTTCTCTGGTATACTTATATGGGGAGTCCTTACCATAACTCTATCCCCTCTTTTGAATTGATGCTTTGATGCACCCTTCCATTTTTTCTCATAGTGCATAAGACTTCTTTCTGTCTGTTTCTGTGTCCACAGTTTCATCTGTACCTTCAGGTAATTTCATCTTAAACAACTTAGAGGCTGGTCTTCCAAAATGAGGGCACATTGGAGATAATCCTGTGATTCGCGAACAAACCAATTAATAAAGTTGAGTACTCGAGGTAACTGCTTGACCCTCCTTCTATGGTTGTCTGGTAGGTAAGTACAAAATAGTCTCACTAGCTCCCACACAGCCCGCTCTCAGGGGTTTGACTGAGGGTTGCGGATGGAGGTCAGTATATGCTTGATTCCCTGTTTATTTGTCCATTGTTTCCATTCTTTTGATATGAAGGGTGTCCCATGATCTGATAAAATAGTCTGAGGATTTTCTAAACTGGGGGAAATGGAGGGACTGCAGTACTTTAATAGTTTCTCAGGTAGTAGTCCTAGATAATGGATAAGCGACCACAAATTTGGAAAAAAGGTCATACACCACCAACAAGTATCTTTTCTGATTGAAGGGTGGCAGAAAACCATAAAAATAGATGCTCATTATCTCCCTTGAGTTTTGAGGTATAATCGAATCCATGGGGTTCACATAACTTTTGTTGGGTGGTTTTGCCCTCTGGCAGATTTCACACTTGTTCATCACATACATTACCTCCTGGTACATCTGTGGCCAATAAAACCAGTGCCTGAGGCGATATTCTGTTTTTGGGGTCCTGTATTGCCCGTATAAACAATGGATATATTGAATGAGAGAGTGCCTCATCTTCATTGATACCACAACCCTCCATTCATCTTTTTCTTCTTGAATTTGATAATGTAGTATTTCCTCCACCAGTTTGTATCATTGCATGGTCCTTTTGGTTATTGAATAATCTCTTAGGGTTTCATCCTGACACTGCATTATAATTTGATTTAAACCTGCCTCATTGCTCTACATCTATCTGAGCCAGTTCATGCTCTATGGATTCATCGACACATAAGGTCATGTTCATCATGTACGCTTGGTCCACATTTAAGTGCCTTTGCTGGACAGGCACAGGCTGGTGACTTAAAGTATCAGCAACTACATTTTCAGCCCCTTTGCAGTACTGAACCCTGTAATTGAACTCCTGGAGGAACAGACTCCATCTCACAAGGCGGCTGTTAGTGAGGTAACTATGGTTGAGGAACTCTAAACTCTTGTGGTCAGTGATCACCCCCACTTCAGATCCCAATAACATGGGCTGGAATTTCTGGAAATCACATACAATGGCTAGAGCCTCCTTCTCTGTGATGGTGTAATTGATTTCCGGCCCCTTCAATAAATGGCTTATGAAATACAACACTCCTATTCTTCCATCTGGTTGGATCTGAGATAGGGTGACACCCAGCCCATACCCACTATTGTCAGTTTGGAGTAAAAATGGTTTGCCAAAGTCTGGTACACAAGCACTACCTGTTTTATGAAGCTCATCTTGACCTTTTTGAAGGCTTCATCTTGATCTGAGGTCTAGTTCCACCTCATTTCCAGTCTGAGCAGCTTCAAATGAGGTTCCATTTGGTCAGCAAAAACCTGTTGTAAAAATTGCACATTCCTAAGAACAACCGAATCTGGCATTTAGTTTTAGGCAGAGGAAATTCTGTGATGGCCTTTATTTTATTGGGATGAGGTTTAATCCCTGACTGGCTAACCAGATGCCCCAGGAATTCAATCTCCTCTGATATGAACACACACTTCTTTATGTTTATCTTAATGCCCTTTTCCCTGAACTCTCTGAAGAATAATTCCAACTGCTGGAGATGCTCCTCCAGTGATGTGTATGCCACAACTACATCATCCACATACATAGTTACGATTTTCTTTGTTTCCACCGACAAAACTTGGTCCAGGCATCTTAACAAACTGGCTCCACTGTTGACCAAACTGAAAGGCATTTGGAAAAATTGATAAGAATGCCCTTCATATCTAAAAGTTGTGTACTGACAGTCCGCTGGGTGCAGCTTGATCTGCCAATAACTGGCAGTCAAATTGAATGTTAAAAAGACTGTCTTTTCTTTAAACTTCATTAATAAATCATGCATGGGTGGAGGGATGGTACAATTGGGTATTGTGGCCCTATTGAGTTGCCAGGCAACTAAACATAGCCGGATGGCTCCATTTTTTTTCTTACAATAACTAGGGGATTGCAATAAGGAGAACATTTTTCAATAATTCCCCACTCCAACATCTGCTCCTACTGCTTCTCCACCTCCTTTTTTAACTGATGAGGTATAGGGTATGATTGTGCTTGGAATGGTTCCCCTGGCTTTAGTTTAATTCTTTGTTGGTACCCCCCAATAATCCCAGGATTTTCTGAGAATATATCACTATAGTTCTGCAGTATTGCTTTAATTCTTTCTTGACCTTCCACAGAGACCGATCTCACTTCATTCACTTTTTCTGCTAGCATATCTGGGACAGCCTGATTAAGGCAACATGTCCGTTCGTCATGATATAGCTGAGGGGGTAAAAAATTGGTTTCTCAGCCATTGCATACAAGTTCCTTTTTGTAGTCTAGTATACATTTGCTCCTATGCAAGAAGTCTGAACCAAGCACCACCTCATGGATTAAACTGTTCATTGTTAGAAACACATGGGAGGTTACTTGACTGTTGATTTCTAATTGCAGCCAGATTTGTCTCGGTGCAAGTTTTATTTTGTGATTGTTTGTTAGTGTTACTTGGGTGAGTTTCAATGGGAGGATCTCGACCTCCAGATTTTTTTTAATATGTGCTGGTATAATTCCTCAGATATCATGGAGATTTGACTTCCTGAGTCCAATAAGGCTGTTCCCTCAATCCCTTCCAGCAACACTGTTATTTTAGGACAGTTCTGCAGAGCATAGTTCGGTACTCTGTCTTCCCATGAACATACTAGATTTGACATTTTTTTCCGTTATTTTTATGCCTTCTCCTCTTCTTTTTAGCCTTACTATGGCTGTACTCTTGTTTTGTCTCCTTTTCTGATCCCTCTTTATTACTTTGTTGAAGGTATTCACCCTTTCTCTCCAATCTCCCTTCTATATCATTTGACATTTCCCTTCTCATACCTTTTATTTCCCTTGACATCTGGTTGAGGTCAAGTCTCATGGTGTTGATAAACCTTTCCATCTTTGCCATTAGGTTTTCATTTCCCCCCCATAGGTTTTCCTTCACTTCAAGGCTCCATTGCTTCCTCTATTCCGCTTTCAGATCTTTGAGGCTGGCTTTCTTCTGCCATTTCCCCATTTATTTTGTCATGCTTTTCACTCATATTTATCTTTTTTTGCTTTCTGGACTGTGATCATGTCCACATATATAGTATTATTTTCAATTGATTATAAATTTGATTGGTTATATGACTTTAAATATATTTTATTTGATTAACTCTTAAGACTATGGTTTAATGCTACTTTGATTAACTTGATTGTCTTTATTTATTTCTTTTCATAAAATTATTCAGCGCATGCCGTACCGAGCTCCTCTATCCCTACCATCATTTATTTCTCTTATTCATTTATTAACTATAAATAACAAAATTATTCCAAGATCGCCCTTCAAACACCAATAAAAACATATAAAAACCAAGCTAACATTAAATTGTGCAGGTATTGGAATTGTTTTCAAAACAAAATGAAAAGAAATTGATCGCGAATAGTATTACGATTCTGAACTGTTACATGCTGTCAAAAACTAAATTCCCTATCATGCAACTTCACAATTCTACTTTATTCAATAAAGACTTACTTTCCCATTTCTCTTTTTACAAAAAAAAAAATCATTATTTCCACAGTCCACCGCTTGTTTTTATACAATACGTAGTTTATGCTTTATACTATCATTTATTTTTACTATAAACACTTATATATAGCTAAAACAATCTAAATCAATATTACTGTAGCGATGAAAGGTCACTTCAAAAACAAAATATAGTTTTTAAAGTTATTATTTATTAAGATTCACCACCTGTTTTTATACAATCCATAGTACACGCTAATATACTGCAGTCTATTTCTTTCTACAATTGTTTTATTTATCTAACTTTTTTTAAATTTATTTCTACTATAAATATTTATACTGTACCCTTACTTCTTGATATATAAAATAGTTTAAAATACAACTAGCTCAGTTACATTATTATGTTTCATTAAAATTTGCATATCTATCTTTAATATACTTTTTATATTATCATATCTTAATTAAATTTATTATCAATCATCAAAATCAATATAGTTCTAGATTATACTAATTAAATAAGTATTTATAAAATTATGAGACTGCGAAGTAAAGTTACAAAGTAATAAGCAGATTTACACTGAGTCAATATCTCCCAAGATACTGTCTCAATGGCATAAGAATACTATCACTACCTTATCACTTTACCACTACATCTATAGCATTCTTATGACTTTAAAATGAAATAAATTATCTTTAATAATACTAAAATAATTCCTAACTTTAACTTAAAATATAATTAAATAATCTCAGGTTCTTCTAATTTTAAAATAATAATAATTTATGTAAATAAGTATGATGTGGGATTTTATATCATACCTAAATACACCTAACTTATTTTAATAATAATAATAAATAATACTAATCTTAGAGTGTAATTTAATCTCATCTATTTCTATGATATAATCAATCATTAAATAAATAAATAATTATATGTAGATCTTTTATTTCATATGGTATCTTCATTTTAAAATAGATCAAAATCTTATACTTAATAATCTGTGGCAATAAACAATACTGTATTCTTATAATGTGTATTATAATCATCTTATGACCATTGCAATATTTTATGTTCATGTCAATCAATTCTTATAAAATAATGTTAAGCAAATATTGTATTCATTTTTAAAATAACAATAACAAATTCATTTTGTGCAAATATTATGTTTATTTCAAATCATCTGATGTCAAAATGCTGAGGTGAAAATAATGAAACTCGACACACTTTTAAAACAAATTAACAAATTTATTTACAATAACTTCAAATAAAATTTATTTACACTATTTACAGTTTATAACTTATGACAACAAATAAAATAAAAATAAGAAATACAAATATAAGAGGCTTACACTGTTATTAACTTATGTACTTAATAAGCAATTACACATTCCTTCAAATGCTATATTAATATGATTATAGTGTGTTTTTCTTAAACTTAGATTTTTTAAATAAATAGTTGTACTTTAATTACTACAAATAACAATATATCAAGACTATTTATGTAGCATGTGTACATAATGTAGCTCTACCTATTAAATAACTACATTAATTAAATATCATTTATAATGTATTATTATGTATTCACTTTGTTATTAGCATTGCCTAATAGCTGTATATAAAATCAATATCTCTTTATAATGTACAACAAATGATTGGCTGTAATAATATTCCACCTAATGTAATTTCTGTTATATGTTTTATAAAATATGCATTCTATATCTGTATTATTCAAACATTAATATTTAAATCATTTATCAATTTTAAATTCATGAAACATTACATTAGATAAATTTTATGATTCCCTTCTGTGTAAAATCATTATTTTACCCTATGTGCTTTACTAACCTTTCTAATAAATTTCTATCTATAAAACATATTCTAAACTTATTTAAAACACTTTCTGGAAAACAAATATCAACTTCAAATAAAATATTCATTATCCAAATTACTCATACTACATTGTCTATACTTAGTAAACTTTTCAATCTAAATATAGGCTTCTACTCATAACGTAACTTAACTTACTCAATAAACAAAATACACAAAAATATAGACTTTTAAAATCCTTTTCTGACTTGCAAAAATAAAATAATTACTTAGACAAATAATAAACATCATTTTAATACTAAGCATAAATAAAAATATCAAAATTATTTACGAAAGAATCATATAATTATTTTCTAAGCTTTTACGTAATGTTGTATCATGTTTATATTATAAATTAAAAATTTATGCATATTTTAATAAAGTTTGTTGTCAATATAATGTATGTGTTTTCATAATATATTTATCCATTCATTCTACAACAACATAATATTCAGTTGATCTAAAGAAAAACATATTAAATTCATTTTTTTAAAAAATTATACAATATTTTTTTTACCATAACAATAACAATGTCCATTCTGCTATCCAGTATTCTTCGGAATTTGCAGCTTCATAAAATAAAAATCATTCACATTTTCACTCATAAACATTCATTAGAATATTCCGTGTTAAATTAATTATAAAATAAATTTATGTAATTAATTATTATATTATTTTTAAGTTACTATTTAATAAATGTACCTAACCTACTTTTTAATAGTTTAATAATACTTTAAATTTTATGTTAAATGAATAAAATAAAATTTATATTACTGTTCCAGCGATGACTTTTGTTCTACCATAAAAGTTCTAACAAATATCCTCCGTATAAAGTCAATAAAACACTATTTCCTGTTCCGTTGTATCCGTGCTTCTTGAAAGTTTATAATAAAAATGATAACGCTTTTTTTTCAAAATAAAAATAAGTTCCCCAAGAAAACAAAACAAAATTAAAACAATAGTTATAAATTCTCTGGATCCAGTTCTTCATAGAATATTATTCAAAAAGTTATTATTTCAAAACTAAGTTATAATTAATAAAATTATCCTTCAATTATTTTAAATTAACTTAGTTTGGCTTGGCTTAGTTTAACTTGATTTGTACATCCATGTATTACTTGCGCATTTATAAATAACATTCAGGTAAGAATTAATTTCTTCATCTATAACGTCCAGCGTTTAGATTATTTCGATATAGCAATTTTATTATATTGCAATTTTAAATAATCATATTTATAGTCTATTTGCCTTTTTAAAACGTCAATATTTAGTCTTTTAGCATAAAGACTTAACAAGGCAAGTATTTATTTAAAATTACTACTGCTTCTTATATCTTTCCTCAAGATATATATTTTACTTCTATAATTTGTCAAAATATTTTCTTTTACAGAAATATTTATATTTTTTTTTAAAAATATCTATTAGTAATAGACAATAGTAATTTAACTTTTGAAAACTATTTTTAGTCCAAAATACTACTTTTCTCCATCTTGTAGTTTTATGTACTAATCCAGCGTCTGTTACTTTTCTAACATAAAGTTTCTGATATATTTCTCCGATGTGTGAGGTTTCCATGATTATTTGTACGTAAATTGAGTTTCGATATTGAGAAGATAATAGGGAATTATTAAGTTACTCCTGCATATTTATCATTTAAAATTACAAAATTATATACAATAACACTCTTATGATTTTACAACTGATTTTTAAGAGCGTTTATAAATTTACTCAGCTATTTTTTAATAGCACCAACGACTTAGAAGTTTATTGTAGAGAGACCCCCTCAACAATTGAATCCAGCTTATATACTGCCAGAAACTCCCTATCTGATTGGTAGGTTTAAACAATCAAAATTTCTTATTTACATATTTACCAACACAATATTAAAAATAAATAATGACTTATTTAATATTTTGATATTTTATCAAATTCTTTCAAAACAATATTTATCGTTTATTTAAATCTATTATACATTCTTTTAAAATATTATTTCTCACTTAATTTAAATCTTAACTTTTATAAGATCATTTAAAATAAACTAAATCTTTTTTAAATACGTTATATTTTTAAGACAATATTTTTTAAAATCAAATTTAACACTTTACATTAATATCTTTATTTTATCTCGTGATAACTCACGTATTATTTATAAATTTACAACATGATTTTTTAAAATAATTATGCAACTTTATTAGACAACTTCCACGCGTGTGTGTATAACATCTGTTCTTTATCACAAGAACGCTTGTCTAAAAATAAACTAACAATTACAGTATTTTAAAATAAATATTTTTAAATATTTAAGATATTATAATAGATTTTAAAATAATTATTTGCTATGATTAAAATCAAATATTAATCTCAATTTAAGTACTTATAATTTAAAATATTTTTATTCACTTTTAACATATATTTTGAACTTAATAAATATCTTTATCTAATTTTAACTTAATCTTTTAAATATTTTAGTTTTAAACATTTGTCATTAAATTTATTAATGCAGTATTACATCATAATCATCATCATTTAAATATCTTCTCGATACCAACACAATTCACACACCAAACACTCATAGATTGCTTTAATTAAACTTATGGTAACATTACCACAAGCAAAGTCAACATCACATCTTTAAAATACTTCTTAAATTTAAAATTTTCCACTAGATTAGCACAAAACTTAAATGGTGACCCATACAAAAGGGCACAATACATAGCTAAAACAATCTAAATCAATAGTATTGTAGTGACGAAGGTCACTTCAAAAACAAAATAAAGTTTAAAATTCTTATATATTAAGATTTGATTATACCTATATACCGCTGTTTATTTTTATTAAATGCGCAGTTTATACTTTTATACTACCTTTTATTTTTATTAAATATGTATATTCGACAAAATAAACTTAATCAGTATTATCATAGTAACAAATGTCACTTCAAAAAAACAAAACAAAATTTAGAATTCTTATTTATAAAGATTCTCAATCATAAACTTTTTTATTTTAAATATGCACACGCGGTAATATAATCTAAATGAGTACTACTGTAGTGACAAATGTCACTTCAAAAACAAAACAAAGTTTAGAATTTTTATTTATTAAGTTTCATAATCGTAAACTCTTTTCTCTTTTTTCAAATCTTGTCTCTAAAAAAAATCGTTCCCAATATTTTTGAGATTTTGCGAGATTTTCTCTTTTCTTTTGTTACGTTTAGTGGCCATGTCTTTCCTATACTGGCCTCATTAAGTAAGGCCCAACACATTGAAGGCACCAAAATTTTGATTCTATACCGGTTAACATTTACTCCGTTAATATGAGCATGCACATAAACTGAACATGAGGAAAAATATGGCGACATGCCAGAGTAAGAAGGAATTCAAAACTTTACCGTAACAGTGCTACGGACACAGAAGATACTTATGAAAAGGTTGACTCTTACATACCTTTGGCGGATGACTCTAAATCAACCCCTCACGCCACTCCCAGAAGGAAATTTAACTTTCCTCCTGAAAGGATATGCAAATTCAAATGATATTAGGCATGTGTGCTGATAAATAATTATTCATAAAAAATAATAAATAAGTATCCTTGTGAAACTAAAGATTTAGGTTCCAGTAAGAAGGTATCCCATTAGCTAGCTCAGCATACTCTTATACTCAGTTAAAAGAATGGGGATCAGAAAACTCGCATAACTAACTAATATGGGGTTAGAGATAGTAAATGATAAAAAAAATATGAAATATATGGCAGTAGTTGCTTTTAAATTATATCTTTTATTAACCCAATACCCCCTACCATTTATAACATAAATATAAAATTAAAGTTCCCAAATTGAATAAATATACAAACGAAATCATATGATACATAAATCATTTATAAAACAAATTATAAGCATATGGAAATACTTGTTGAGATAATGGTTAGATTAAATAAAGGAAATGTCTTTTTTTTATAATAAAGTATATTAAATAAGGAATATGGGAGAGATAGTGCTCTGTGGATATAAACTCACACGTGTGTAAAGCAAATAAAGTGTTACATACAAGATATATTGGTTTGTGTACTTACATAAACATATTTATAAAGTGGGCATTAACTTGTTATAAAATAAAGACACACATACAAAAAATAATAGTATACCCGACAAAGTTTGTAGGCTTCATTCTTCTATGGGTTTTGAGTGGGCGGTCTATCTGTTCATCGACTGCAACAAGGGCTGGACTTGATGGTGGTACAAGTTCATAAAATTATCATCATCACTTTTGGTGTTTGGTGATCTCAGCTTTACATTATGTTGGGATGGCAGGAGCAGAGCTGGACAGACACACTGACATAGGTTTCTACTCCATAATAATTTTAAAGGCAGGCAAATGTTTGATTGACATCTTTAAGTTGGAGAGACGGATATTAAATAGGATATTAAACACTGTAGATCGTCTTGGATCAATGTCCATTGATTTAGGATGACAGAATGAATATTATTTCTTTTTATTCGAATAAATCTTATGGCTTATATTCTATCAGAATCAGCATGATAAAACAGTTGCATGACTTCACATGGTTTTTAGAATAGCATTAGCTTCCCAAAATTAGAAATAGGCTCCTGATAATATTTGCCTTAGCAACAACAAGATGAAAGTGAACTGCCCTCTTTGAAAAGTAATGGTAAAACTCTCTTTGAAAAGCAAAGGTGAACTGCCCTCTTTGAAACAGCAAAGGTGAACTGCTCTCTTTGAAAAGCAAAAGTCAACTGCCCTCTCGCAACTTCAGAACAGATATCCCCTCCTCAACACAAAAAGTAATTAGCTCTTATTAATTGGTTTTAGTTTTACTAATTGGTTTGGCTGATTTGTAAAACATTCCAATGTAATCGCCCAAGTGATCTCTAAAAATTTCTTTTCCAATTAGTTTTATTTATATCCATTCAGATCACAATTAAGAAATGATAACATCTGTTTACTTTTGATTAATTACATTATCAGAATCGAAGTTTTTTTTGTTTTACAAAAAAAATGTTTTGCATTACTCTCTCCACCATTATCGCAAGTTTAATTAAACTCTTTTGCCCAGTTAAAATTATTTTAGAGTGGACAGGAAGCCAGAATGCCTTTAGGATTTTTCTAAATTTAAGACAATGGGCCCCCTCCCTCGCTCAAACGCAACTGAAGAGAAAAATATCCATTAAAACTCCAATTCTGAAATTATTTTTAAATAACCGTATTTTTAAATTCTCTTTTACATTGATTGTCAGCACTCACAAAAAAATAAATAAATACGTACTGACAAATTGTAGATACTTGTGTTAGCATTTCTTTTTAACAAACAAAACAAAAATCTTCAAAATTATAATTACATTTTGGAGTTTGTTTTTCCTTAAAAAAAATAATATAAAAAAAAACAAAAATCTAATTTACAAATGCATATTTCTAAGCCTTTACATATCGGCTTTAAACATATATGTGTGTGAGTTTATATTATCACCACAGTTCTCTCTCTCTCAATTTATAACGAATATTGTTTGTATAAATTATATAACCCATCTCTTTAATGGCTATTTAAATATTTTAGGCCATTTAGTCATTTATTCTTGGCTTGTGCTTGGCCACATGATACATGCCTGGCGCAATATATTGTACCGATGTAAGTCATTACATATATTTTTAGCATTTATTAAGAATGAATTTTAGTGAAAGAAATTTCAAGAAAATATTATTTTTAATGTTTGAAAAAAAAAATCTTATTTTTATCTTATAATATGGAATGTGTGTATCTATAAATCAAATTTAAAAGAAAGGAATTTTTTTAAATGATAAAATTGATAGCTAATGCAATGCAAATAAAAGAATTGAAAACTTAAAATCAAATCAAAGGAAATGTAATTAACAAACAGCAGGACTAAATACTACTATTTGATTAAAATAAAATAAAAATAATGGAAAGGCTGTAACTAATTTTAAACTTTTAAATAAATGGAATTCTCCGATAAGGAACACTGTCTATGTAATGGAAATTTCATATTGTTAATTCATACATTCACTCGTAAAAGGATCATTATCAGTATTGATCAAAATTTGATTAAAAATACTGAAATAACTAAGAATGATCATTCTATCATATAGAATGCATGGCTACATTCATCGGATCATGTGGCTGGCCTTAACCTTCTCTGCAGTAACATCAGCAGTTAGTTTGAGGGAGAAATCATGTTCATGTGAAAACTGGGAATGATTGGAGTGTCCATGCTAAAATCCACAAGAAATTCATATGCATTCCATCCGGTTGGAATCAGGAGCCTCACCAGAAACTATGTTGCCATATTTGCATATGAAAGTGTTCAAATCCTAGGTAAATCATTCATTTATTGTCTTCAAATCAAAATTCATAGCTGTAAATAATTGAGAGAAAATTTTTTAAACATCTCAAGAACTATAAGTTAGATTTAATCAAGTATAGAACTATTAATTTCCATGATCTAACTACATGCATTAGCATTCGTAATCAGACTTTGAAATCAAATATCTCCTTAATTATGTGTGTGCATTGTATAATTAAATATGTGTTGTTTTTCATTTATTATTTAAATGTATATGTGTGTGATTTGAAACATATTAAAATGTATACTTTAATAGAGTGTGTGTACACATATTTTATAAGGCAAGAGTGAGCATTTAAAAAAAGAAAGTTGGATGTAAAATATTTTAATTATCATGAGGTAGATAATTTAAGATAATGTTAAAAGTTTGGGAGGGATTTATGCAATAGACTTTATAAAACATAAGTATTCTATTGGTCAAATAGTTGTGGCATCAATGCTGAGAAATAGATTCATAGTATAGGCAGAGAATTGGGAATAGTTAAAGTCTGATGAGCTAGCTGGGTAGGTCAGGTACTAAATTTGTAAGTGGTTGAGCAGGTATGATAGTTACATAATAATTAACTGGCACCTAAAGGTTTTTCCTTAAATTAATAAAGTGCTTAAATGACCAGTGTTATAATTTAACAGCAGAGAGTTTGTATTATTGGTAGCTTGCTACCAGTGATATTGTTATCTCTACCTGAAAGATCAAAATCCTTCAAAGATAGTGATATGCACTAAACAAAGGGGATGGAATAAATAAATCTAAATAATAGATTTTCTTACAAAGAAAGAAGGTGGATAGTACAAATGGCATAGCCAACATGGGCTGTAACTGATATAGGTGACAGTTAGGGGAAAAGAACATCAGAAAGCAATTAGTTTAGGTTTGAAGAGCCCACTAGTATTCAGTTTAACAGAACATGTCAAATCTGTGCAGCCAATAGATGATTGGGATTTCATATGACAGTCTAAACATGGAGGCATAATTATATAAAAAAGGACATGCTGGGCAAATTGTAATAGAAGGACAAGCAGAAAAACAATAGAACTAAGAGGGTTGGGATTGGTTATACATTCATTTAAAATAAGATAAAAAATGTTTTTGTTTAAATAAGGGTAAGCAAATCATTCAGTTTTAAAATGGAAGATGGCAGAAGTGATGGAAGGCCAACACCAGAAGTAAGCCCAATTTTTTTTTAAACACCAGCAAATACTAGAGGAAAGTGGAGTTCAAATGCTAATAAACATGATGAGAGAAATGCACGAAGAAGTCAACTGAAGTCTGCAAATAATGAAGGAAGGAATGAGCAAACATAATACAGAAATGAGAAAGATGAGACAAGAGATAACAAAGAGAATGGAAATAAGCCAGGAAGTGATAGAAGCAGTGAGGAAAAATGTAGATGAAGAAAGGCATGAGATTGTAGTATTAGAAGAAAATATGGAAGAAAAGTGTGGCAGTTAACCACTTAGAAACAAGAGCAGTACAGATAGAAGAGCTATGCCAAGAATTAATAACCAGTCATGAAACAATGTGAGAGAAAGTAGAGAGTCTAAAAAAGGCACAAAAGAAAGCATCAACAAAGAGTTAGGGAATTTTGAAGAGGCAATAGAAAACAAAGATATAAAGTCTGATATAAAAGTAATTTGCATAGCTGTAGTGGAAAACTTAGAACAGAAAATACAGCAGATGCAACATAAG
>JAQFVV010000040.1:8499369-8751869 GCA_028023455.1 Epiperipatus broadwayi
AAAGATTAGATAACAACATAGCAGGATTTATTTGACCTAATCCCAACATTTATCGTGAATGTAAAAAAGTGCAACGCCTATTATGTGCTGTGTCACATAATTAATACGTAAGTACCCTATAAATATATACAATCAATAGATTGAATCCACTCCCTTATTTTAAATTATATAAATATAACAGTATAAATAAGAACTAATTCTAAAAAGAGATAATATCACCTGTCTTTGGAAGAGTTTATTTCCATATACAACGCATTAGAAGCTTCAGCTAGGCTATCTCAACACACTTATTCTTATAATAAAGCTTTAGTGGACACTGCTCATAGTTCAGTTTTTGCGCAGCACTGCGCTTCAGCTGGGCACGATTGCCAGCCGGGAAATCCAGTAGTGGTGTGCAGAGAGCGGCACGATCTTAAAAGAAAGATAAAAGAAGCTTTCTTTATATCTAGAGATGGCGACGCCATCAATAGAAAAGACTCGTGCTATAAAATATCCAAGAAATGGAATGCGTAATCATTTCATTTGCATACATTTGCGTCACTCCGAGTCAATTCATTATAGTTTGTAATACAGCTATGATTATGAGGGCTTTGACCCTTGAAAGCGCTTAGCCATTTAATGGAAGAGATATTAAAATAATAATATATATTTTCTTTATTTGTTTTTAGCTTTGTGTGCTTGTGCTTGTTAGCGCATTTTATATATTTTTGATTTATAATTAATATAATGATTTATATTAATATCGGACTTACAGTTGTTTTTATTAAATATAATGATCACAATAAATTCAAGATTATAACCCAATTCAATATAATCAGGAACAAATTAACTTCTTTGAATATGAGCATTATTTTCAAAATTATTAAATCTTTCATTTCTATAACAAAACTTCAATAAAAATTGTATTAATAAAATGTTGATCACTACAAGGTTTTATTATATTTCTTTCCAATTTTTATATTTAATAAAATGGCTACATAGAAAATTATCATCCATATCAACATTTAAATTTAAAATTTTAGCATAACAAAATCAAAAGAACTATCCTCAATAGTAAATTTAATATTTGATCAAAAACATTAAAATATATAAAAAAAAATCTTCAATTTATATTTCTTTGTAACAAACATACAATAATCAAAAAATCTAACAAATAATTTTAAAGAAATGGAAAAATGATTCGTAACACTATTCTTTAAGTCAAGCATTGGTGGTCAAGAGGTCAGTGACAGCAGCTTACAAGCAGTTGTCCCGGGTTAGCGGTTCGCTTCATGGCACATGAGAAAAAACACTACTCTTTAAATGTCATTTTTAATACTAAATCACAAAAAAAATTATATATGATTTCCATATGTCAAACGCATTTACCAGGAAGAGAACCCGGGCCAGCTATGCTAACCACTAGGCTACCAACGCTTGACAAACATATATATTTGTATATAAATATATATATATAACTAGTTTAATTCGTTCAAAAAAGTTTAGAGAAAGGGGAATTACTAATAAAAAAAATTTGTTATAGGGAATTATAATAAAAGGCCCGATGCCTTTTCTGTTTTAAAAATAGTCTAGATTTATTTGGAATAACTTTGATTTAGATCTTTTAATTAAACAACATTCCTTTGTTTTTTTAGTGATAGAAATTTGTTAATGAATTTTTTTCTGTCATTGATTATTACAGAAATATTTCAGATTAGAATAAAATTACAAGCCATTTTAAATAGTCAATTACAGCAAAGGAAAAAATTTGATGTGGCCCCAAAGTAAATAGACTTTCTTAAAAAAATATTGAATATCAATATTTTTCCTATTAAAGGAAAACACAGATATCCGGTTTGCATTGTTGAATAGCAGTGACTTTAAAGACAAAAATTTCTTTATAGTTAAAAAATGGAAATTATACAATTCTAATTTCTAATTCTGAAATAAAATAAAATCTAAATTCATTAATATTATTAAAGTTATGGAAAATAAAAAAATATTGATAGAGTTATTTATTTAAATTGTTATCCCAGAGATTTTATGGCTACGAAAATTTTCTTAATCTTAAAAAGATAATTTTCCTTTAAAATTATTTGTTTTTTTATTTTGCAGAAGAAATTGTTAATAAATTCTGAACATTATTACAACTTTGGTCAATTCTGTGTATTTACTTCTTTTGAGACATTTAATAAAGTAATCTTGCTTCAGAATACAATAATGTAATTACTGCTTGTGTAGCTATTGAAAATATCAGGCAGTTAATAGATTAAAAATTATTAATGCATATATTTTTATTCTAGAATCATGGATACTTTTATGTTAATAAAATTACTGTTATTCATGATTTGCTTTTCTTTTAAGGATAATCTTTATAAATAACTTAATGAGAATATTGAGTACATTTCTTTAACATTTAAGTCATCAATTTGTAGATTGGACTATAAGAATAGTCATTTATTGGATGGTATTAGAAAAGAAGGAATATCAAAATTAATAAAATAATCCATTAAAAACAATTGAATATCTGAACTTTTATAAAATGGTAGTAAAGAAAGTTAATAATGATATAATTAAATCATTTTTTATAGCGCGATGTTTGTAAACTGTAATATTTAACACAGCATTACGCTGTTGCACATGCGTTTTGAAGATTTTAACTATCTTTTCCAAAGACTTTATCATGTGGTTGAGTGTTAGTATTCATTCATTTATAGTTAAAATCTTCAAAACGCATGTGCAACAGCGTAATGCTGTGTTAATGATATAATTGTGAATTAGCAAGAAAACGTATAGATACGGATACAAGACTCAAGAGTATAAAAATAATCATGGTACTAATAAGAAACTTATTTCTGCATTAAAATTTTAATTATCAATAAAAAGAGAAATAAATAATACCATGAAATGTTTGGAAGCGTTCTAGTAATAATTATATATCAATAAAACACGAAAAACGAAGTATCCCCTATAATACTACTAAAAAAAAGGAATGAGACAAAGAGTTAACTCCATGAAGAAGGTATTGAAGCAATATTTAAATTTATTGCATATCTATTATTTAAAAATTCAAAGAAAATTTTAAAAGTAAAGATTTTCAACAATTTTAATACATAAAAATTATATATATATAGGTGTTTTTAATTATAAGTTTATTTTAAAAATATCCTTAAAATAAAATGTGTTTTTTATTGATTACAATTATAAAGAGAAAATGACATTATCTTAGAAAATGTAGTTACAATTCTTTATAAACAGACGATTAATTAAAGAGATAAGTATTTGATGTAAATTACTCTGGTAATCCCTATCAAAAATAAAATTTTGTAAATGTTGCGAATAGACAAATAAGCCACAGACCGAACTAGTTCAGGAGTAATTTTCCACCAATAGATCAATGGATTGAAACTACAGCCGATGGATCTGATTTTGCTGATAAGCCAACTCAAGGAACTATAAATATGGTTTATGAATCATTGCTGCTTATTGATTATTGCTGAAATAGTACTGCCTCAGAGCTTTGATTAAAATTTGTACTGTTGATTAGGCTTTGACTGTGATCCAATTATATTTATTGTTATTAGTGTTGAATGAGATGCCACTATCTGCTTCACTCTGGCCATCTGGCAGAGTGTAGACCAAAAGTCCATAAAGAAGTATGGAAAGGAGCCGTCAAATAATGTAGAAACTTCTTAATGAGTGTTATGTCCATTGTATGCCAAAAACTTCAAGTGGCTTCTGGTTTGTGGAGAAACCAATCAGCAATCAATAAGTAAACCATCATTTGATGATGCCCAATGAATTAACAACAATATGACTAAAACCTGCTGCTGTAATTTGTATGGCTGAATACGTGATGCCTACTAAAAGTATACCAATATCTGAAGTCTGAGCTTGAACACTTAGTGAAGAAGGGAAATAGATATGAACTTTAAAATATTATAAATTTCTAGTACTAACATTAAGTATTCATCTCCATTATCCTTAAAGTATTTTATAAATTATTGTTATTATTGATTTTGAAAATCTGTTTATAAACTAGTATAACCAGAGGTGGCTTTGTTATTTTATGTAATCACATCACAATTCAGTCGGCTAAATCGTAAGAAAAGAATAAATTTTTATGTAAAACAATTACTTTTTTTTTATCGCAATCTTTGGTCATACTTTTAAAGATTATTTATTTTAAAACCAGTCATTTCCATCATCTGTAAATATAAAAAATAGTCAGAATAGTAATTTAATCATAGATTGATGAACTCTAGATCTGATGCAAAACAGGCTGCATATATAAGAATGAATTAAGAATGCCTTTTTATTATCGTTTAATAATTTACAGTTTTAAACAAACTACTCTCCAGTTTTGGGGAAAGATAATTGGATATAAGTGAACTGCTGAAACTTCATTTTGCGCTGTTTTATTTATATATGAGATTCGCTTATACATATTTTATTTATTCAATAAATGATTGTATGCGCGATTACCGGTCACTTGCATTCATTATTTTAATTAAAGCAGTAATAGGCGATAGATGAAAATTATTACCATTTATTATGTGTTTTATTTTTGTACATGTTTTGGATGCTACCGTTTGCGACTGTCGATCGCTCTTATAGCTTACTACCTTTACTATAATACACGATAGACGAAAATTCATATCGTATAGCATTTTCCTAACTCATATGTATTTATTTATTCATAAATAATGTAACACAGATGCTGCATCATACATTTACTTATATAACGTTTTGTTACTTACTTGCATTAGAGCTTGACAGGATTTATGGTAGTCCCGTTCTTCAAATAGTTTATGAAATGATTTGTCGTAGTTAATGAATAAAGCGTACTTTCAAACTGTAGGTTTATTAAATCTTAAAAGTGTAATAATAAATAGTTGTGATAGTTTGGTTTATGCTGCGGCTTTATATCTACTCAGAAACAATTAAAAATGTATTATACATTATATTTTCTGCCTGTGTATAAACATTAATTATTGAAACCATAAATAGCTAATCATACTAACTTGTTTATTGACAGGTCAGTTAATTTATGCTATTGTATATGTTGCAAAAATATATACACTTGAATAAATTGTAGTGTCTCATATATTTAGCATTTGTCATTATTTTGCAATGAATGAGTTAATGTATCTAACTGATCTTAGCAGGCTAAAGTTGTTTATCCTATGACGTCAGACTATGGATATCTCATGCAAATTGCCCTTAGCTGATTTGCGTTAGAGATGAACATTTTAACTGTTACGGTATAAATCCAGATGATGATGGAATTATGATTGCGCTCTTAAAAGAAACAGATGTAGAAATATAAAAATTATAGGCAAAGTTATAAACAAAGTGTCTAACGATAAAGATGATACAGATGAATGGAAAAATAAAGAAATAATATTAATATTTAAAAAAGGATGAGAAAATAATATTACTCAAAGGCCTATTATTTTTTTACCAACTCTATACGGAATTTTTAATAAAATAATTTGACCAACTTTGTATTTTAACTAATCAAAAGAATCAATTGCATTTAAAATGGTTTTAGCACAATGGATCATATTGCAATATTAAGAGAATATATAGAAAGGATCAACAAATATGAGTTGCAATAATGCATTGGATTTCTATATTACGAAAAGGGATTTGACTCTATGAGTATTTCTACAATGGTTAAAATATAAGATTCATTAAGTTATAAACTCACAATAGTCATCCTCTGAAAAATATTTGTCCAATTGGAACAGCAGTAATTCATTTGTATAATGTATATCTCCAAAACTTTAGCATCAATTTTGTAATAAATATTTAGAGAATTGAAATGGAAAGCTAAAGTAGTAAAAATTAATGGAAATTATTTAATTTATCTAGATTTTTCTGATCATGTTGTAGATCTTACAAATAATACTTCACAGGTTCAGAAAATGTAGGAAGGCGATATCAAATGAAAGTAAGAAAGCGGGACTAAAGATAAATACTAAAACACTAAAGTAATATTCAATGGTTTTCTCAAAAGAAAAAAATAAAGATTGATAATTATAAATTAGAAGAAGTTAGCAACTACAAATACCTTGGTTAGATTGTTAATACAAAAGAAAACATAATATATGAAATTAAACATAGAATTAAACACTTGGTGGAGTGCTTAAGTTTAACATAACTTTAAAAAAAATATTGCTATGTTTTTTGAATATACTACATTTTAAAAAATATATTTTACTAGTTTTTATTTATAGATTTGAGGCTAACATTCAGAAGAAGATGAGATTTATAGACTCAACAGAAGATCCATATAGCGACTTCATACAGGCTCAATGAATTATGAAAAGATATATGTTACAAATAACAATAAGGATTATAAAATGAAATAAATGGGTGAGAGTGAAAACAGGTCTTATTGAAGTTATTGACAGAATTAGGGGACTAAAGTAAAGCTTATATGCATGTATCGCTAGAAGAAGTGATAATATATGGACAGTTGAAATTGCAAATCGAATCTGAAGAGATTGTAAAAGACATAGAAAGAGGCCACATATAAGATGGATAGATTAAATAAGAATGTGTACTGGTTTAATGTGGAGAAGACTACAGCTCAGAGAAATTGAACTAACTCGACGATACCTTCATCTTGTAATGAATCAATAATGGTTCAAAATTATATATATATTGTAAGCGTCTACCCATATTATTGTTGCATAATTTATTCACGTATACGATCTCTCCCGCAGCTTCGAGTAAGTATATTTATGAGCATGGGTTTAATCCCATCTCAAGCACCAATCGTACACTTTGATAAGAATTATACTCATTGAAAACATAAATAGGGTTCTGAATATATATATCTACGGTAGCGTGTCCAGACTAGCTCAATATCTCAAGGTCTGGGGAACATGGTCTAACTAGAGAACAAAGCAAGACAATTCCCAATTAAGTCACATTTATCTACGTATACTACACTATAGTTTACCTGTTTATAAATCTATTACTCTAGCCCAGAAGTTATAACAAAATTAAGCTATATGCTACTACACTAGTTGCCATTAAATTCTAAGTTTTATACACGCATATACATATCTTAATATTCATGTGCACAACCCATTTATTCCGATACACACATATATGATTCATATATATATCAATAAAATAGTGCAATTATACATCAGAGTTGTTTATTTAATGTTGTTATTTTATTTAATTTAAACAAGATTTATTACGGTATTTAAAATAGAAGTAACATGAGTCCCTTCATTACTATGCATTTATTGAACACATATATAAAGAAAAGGTCAATTTACCTTAATTATGATTGAATGTCCACGTGGTCAAAGCTAACAGTCCACACTATTATAATTCCTAAAGAAATACTGGCCTTATTTATATTTGTCGATCCTAAGGATGGTAAACAGTTCCAATGTGATACGCTGAATAGTTTATCATAGAGGTAGAGTAGATGATTTCACTCGCTTAAAAGGTCCAAGTTGTCGAAGGTACTTCGCCGCCATTACAATTGATGGATTTAAACAGCGAATTTAATAAATCTGATTCAGGTGAGTTCTACAATAACAATCCACTGGGCCGGCTTAATGAAACTTACACTATTTAATTACCCCAACATTATGATGGGAATATTAATAAAACTTCTTAATTAATTGCACCTTCATAAAAAAAATCCGAGCCACATTCTTTTCTGTCCGTCTAATCACTACTATATATTTTCCGCACAAAAAAGTTCTTTTTTTTTACACTCTTTAACCTCATATTTTTCCTTATATATTCGTACGCCGCTGACCAGATCTTCTATTGTTTCAGAATACCAACGTGACCAGTTCTCAGACTTCTAGACAACAGCCATTAATTCAAACTGCCTGCAGCAACTGATTCATTTCTATTTCTGTAGCTTTATATGTTCAATAGATTCATCAAGAAACACATGTTACCGCCAATATTATTAAAAGTAGAATTTAAAAAAAAAATTAACGAACAACAAAATATACATGTATAATCAATAACAAATTTATACAACTCCATATATAATTGCCTCTCATCAATCCCACATATAACCATTAATACATATACACACTTTATAATAACACACATACAACTATATTTATATAAGCATACCATCCAGCCTTTAACAGATTATGCATTATCTTCACACTCTTTGTAACAGAGTCCGAATGACTATTTATACATTTTTTCGCATATACACATTCACTCCCTATCAACACTCACAACTAACACTATATTGCATTATCTCTTGTATTCGAACCCTGTCTGTTACATACCCCCCTGGTGCAATAGCCTTCAAATACCTTCTGTGTATTTGAACGGCTTCTTAAACGACTCTTTTCTATCCTTTATTCCCTTCGGTACCACCTTTTTGCTTCGGTGGCCACGGTTCTTTTCCTTGGTCGAACTTTGGCTTGTCTGGCAGATGATGAGCTTCCGGTTCGTATTGCCATCTCGGACTGTGACAATCATCACCACCTTTTCTACATGCGGCATCCCCACTACCATGTCCTCCTTCCATCCCAAACTTAATACTTTGCTCATCTTGAACTTCCTTCCCTCGCTCCAACAGTATGTTATGGTCATATATACTCATGTCCAGAGCATTAAGCAACACTGCCACTTCTCCGATGGATGCCTTTCTGATCCCCAACATCATTTTTTCTACACTCATAGGCATATTGTGCCTTACAATTTGAATGATATGGCTTTCTGACAAATGGCACGCGTCCAGTGTCCTCAGTCTCGCCACTTGGCGATGAAAAAATTGAGAGAAATTTTTTTTCTTCCCTTCCTCATATTTCTCTCGCATCACTTGGTACTGCACAAGTTTCTGGTGGTCTTCCGACCAGAAAGTCTCTCATATCTTTTTCTGGTACTCCTCGAAGGTAGTGGGTTGTTTGGACAATGAGTCCATTACACTTGGGCATTCCTGCTTAGATGGCTGTATGCTACTACTAATTTACTTTCCTCTGGCATGGGATTCATGTTCCACAGGAGCTTTCCCCATTTGGCCTTCAAACTGTTGTATCTTTAAAAAGTGGTTCATGTGGGTGTGTACTGCCATACCCATATGCTCTGGTCT
The DNA here is from genome assembly GCA_028023455.1 of Epiperipatus broadwayi. NCBI lineage: Eukaryota > Metazoa > Onychophora > Udeonychophora > Euonychophora > Peripatidae > Epiperipatus > Epiperipatus broadwayi. The sequence continues at coordinate 8,508,449 of JAQFVV010000040.1, forward strand.
TTCAGCCTTGCCCGCCTTTGGCTTCTGTTTTATATTCTTCTCTCCTTCATCTAGCCCTCCTTCTACTTCTTTCTGCCCTTTCTTTGCTTTCTATCCCCAGTCTCCGTTCTATCTCCTGAAATCTCAGTTCGAAGCTTTCTAATTTTTCTAAAATCATCTCCATTACGTTTACTTCTTTCTCTTCTGTCGCCTTCTGCTTTTCCCCTTTCTGTTTATTTTTTGGCTTCATTTTCTCTCTATTACTATTTTAATTACATGCCAGGTTCGTCACCCCAGCTTCCAGTGGTCCACTGCATGAACCACCTGATAGACCATCCCTCATTACTATCATATGGAACAATATTGTTTTATAATATCCCAATGTTAGATAAAATTCTTAAACCCCTATTTTATAAACCATGATTTTATATATATATATATATATATATATATATATATATATATATATATATATATATAATCTGTATATATATATATATATATATATATATATATATCACAGAACAGACACCAACATTATTTTCCCCTCTGACCACTTGAGAACTTTTCCAAATGTATACTCACACATCGTAAAATATGCCCATTTACTATATTTCCAATATGTTTTAAACTCTTTCTGTTTTCTCTATCGCTTTTTTTTTTTTAAAAAAAAAATTCTCCAACTCTCGTTTGAAAGCTCTTTTTACGTTACGTTCGGATGCCCTTTTAATGCCTGTTCTCCACTATTCGCAGCCCCGTTAGTTGGGTCACCATTGTAAACATCTACCCATATTATTGTTGCATAATTTATGCACATATACGATCTCTCCCACAGCTTCGAGTAAGTATATTTATGAGCATGGGTTTAATCCCATCTCAAGCGCCAATCTTACACTTTGATAAAAATTATACTCATCGAAAACATAAATAGGGTTCTGAATATATATATCTACAGTAGTGTGTCCAGACTAGCTCAATATCTCAAGGTCTGGGGAACATGGTCTAACTAGAGAACAAAGAAAGACAATTCCCGATTATGTCACATTTATCTACGTATACTACACTATAATTTACCTGTTTATAAATCTATTACTCTAGCCCAGAAGTTATAACAAAATTAAGCTATATGCTACTACACTAGTTGCCATTAAATTCTAAGTTTTATACACACATATACATATCTTAATATTCATACGCACAACCCATTTATTCCGATACACACATATATGATTCATATATATATCAACGAAATAATGCAATTATACATCAGAGTTGTTTATTTAATGTTATTTTACTTAATTTACACAAGATTTATTATGGTATTTAATATAGAAGTAACACGAGTCTCTTCATTACTACACATTTATTGAACACATATATAGAGAAAAGGTCAATTTACCTTAATTACAATTGAATGTCCACATGGTCAAAGCTAACAGTCTACACATTTATAATTCCTAAAGAAATACTGGTCTTATTGATATTTGTCAATCCTAAGGATGGTAAACAGTTCCAATGTAATACACCGAATAGTTTATCATAGAGGTGGAGTAGATGATTTCACTCACTTAAAAGGTCCAAGTTGTCGAAGGTACTTTGCCGCCATTACACTTGATAGATTTAAACAGCGAATTTAATAAATCCGATTCAGGTGAGTTCTATAATAACAATCCATTGGGCCGGCTTAACGAAACTTACACTATTTAATTACCCCAACATTTTGATGGGAATATTAATAAAACTTCTTAATTAATTGCACCTTCATAAAAAAAATCCGAGCCACATATTTTTCTGTCCGTCTAATCACTACTATATATTTTCCACACAAAAAAGTTCTTTTCTTTTACACTCTTTAACCTCATATTTTTCTTTATATATTCGTACGCCGCTGACCAGATCTATTGTTTCAGAATACCAACGTGACCAGTTCTCAGACTTTTAGACAACAGAGTCATTAATTCAAACTGCCCGCAGCAACTGATTCATTTCTATTTCTGTAGCTTTATATGTTCAATAGATTCATCAAGAAACACGTGTTACCACCAATATTATTAAAAGTAGAATTTAAAAAAAAAATTAACGAACAACAAAATATATATGTATAATCAATAACAAATTTATACAACTCCGTATATAATTGCCTCTCATCAATCCCACATATAACCGTTAATACATATACACACTTTATAATAACACACATACAACTATATTTATATAAGCATACCATCCAGCCTTTAACAGATTACGCATTACTTTCACACTCTTTGTAACAGGGTCCAAATGACTATTTATACATCTTTTTGCATATACACAGTCACTCCCTATCAACACTCGCAACTAACACTATATTGCATTATCTCTTGTATTTGAATCCTGTCTGTTACAATATATATATATATATATATATATATATATATATATATATATATATATATATATATATATATATTGTAGCATTTAATTATATAGGTTGGAAATATATTGGCATTTGGTAAAAGCTAAAAAAATAAAAGTAAATTTAGATTTTTTTTTGGCTAATTTTTTTTAAAAAAAAAAACATACAAAGAAAGTTAAATTATTCTTTCATTTTTTTTTTATGTAAGTAGAAATAAAAGTAAAATTGGAGAGAACAAAAGAATTCCAAAAGTAAAATAAAAAAGATAAGAGAAAGTAAAAATATTTTGGCTAATTAAAGATGGTCGAAAAACTTGATAAGAAAAGAGAACTTTATAATGTAAATTTTATAATGAATCTACAAGATTATGAACCAAAAAACACCATGATAATAGCATGTGCAGAAGTCTGAAAACTGGACCTCTGGTATAAAAAGGAGGGATTCGATTGGAGGAACATCTTGGTTTGCCTGATATTCTTTTGGTTGGTTTTGGATTAAAGAATCCAGACCACTCTACGATGAAAAAGTTCTTCATACAAGAGTAGACCAGAGCTTTAACTGACATCATTACCAATGGACACCAGAGAAGCTTACGTGACTAACCTATGGAACCAGCACCAAGATCAATTTATAATCAATGGCTGTGAGCTCATTTTAATCCCGAAAAACTATGCATAGTTATCTACAACCATTGTGAATTCACAAAACTTACCGGTAAGTTATGCTTCATTATTCCTGATTGTGATCAAATTAAACATTTTCAAACAATTTCTAAGAGTATGTTTAAACAATCCCGATAGAGACATTAATTTTTTTGTACAAGAGACATTCATTTTTAAGGAACTTTCTAGAAGAAATTTGGAAGTGAACAGTAATTGTAAAATTGTGTTTTTATTAATTGATTCACATCTGAATTAAGTGTGTTATCTCTAATTTAATTGAGAAATAATTTATTTCAAGTATTTTTTTTAATCTATTAGAATAAAAATATTTTTAATATCAATTTTCATTTGTGCATTATTAATAATAGTTATTATTTTTTAATATTAAATTTATTATTAGTTTGATAAGATTTAAAACGTAATTTACCTTTGCCAATATGTTTTAATAAGCCCAGGGATAATAATCTCAAAAAAAATTCTTGTTACGGTATGATGCAATACCGATTAGTTTAAAAGTATTTTTTTTTTATTCGTGAAGCTGATTTCGTCAATAGCATAATTCTCAACAATTAATAGGCTGAGTCGATCAGGAAATATAGCTATGTTTTTAGAATAGAAATATAACTTTCTTCTTTTTGACATAGCTTGATCAACTCACGCGCAGTTTATATTAGCGTGTGGAGGCCTAGCAAAACGGAAAACATTATAATGGCTTACCCAACTCGCGCTTTGATTTAACCACAACCTGAGATAAGTTGTAATGATAAAGAATGTTACAACCATGACCCAAAGAAACTCACAGCCGGAAAATAAATAGTAGTTTTTAAAAAAAAAAAATTATGAAAACTAACTAACTAATTAAACCCTGACTATTAAAATATAAAAAAATATTTTTTTAATATGACTTCCAGAAAGAAAAAAATATATGTATATATATATATTTGATATGTTTAAAAAAAACCCACTATCGTGGCTGATGTAGACATAAGTCACAAGTATTTGACCGGGTAGGCAGTTACTGAAGAGGGGAAAAACATAGCCCCAAGTCCTAGTACATAGTATATTAACATAAGACCACCTTTATATGCCCATCAGACTATTTCTAGCAGGGATCCCAATAAGAGGAAGGCAGATTAAGTTGGACCAAGTTGCCACGAGTCTGTAAGACTCAGAACTATGAGCATCACTTGTTTGTGCTTATAACTTGGGCTTCTTATCTTTAATATTACACTAAAGCAGAAAGGACACAGATGAATGTGAAATATTTTCCATTCCTTCTGTGTTAGACCTAAAAATGGGCATTAAAGCCGAACGTCGCTTGTGACTGAATCTACAGAATATATTAGCATGCTACTACATAAAAAAAAACCCCACGAATATGAATTTAAAAACTTAAGAATAAAATTAGTGTAAATCCCTATTTTATTCTCATCATCTGGGCACTGGTGGTATTGTAACATTTAATTATATACGTTGCAAATATATTGGCATTTGGTAAAAGCTAAAAAAATAAAAGTAAATTTAGATTTTGTTTTTGACTAATTTTTTTTTTAAAAAAATAACGTACAATGAAAGTTAAATTATTCTTTCATTTTTTTTTATGTAAGTAGAAATAAAGGTAGAATTGGAGAGAACAAAAGAATTTCAAAAGTAAAATAAAAAAGATAAGAGAAAGTAAAAATATTTTGGCTAATTAAAGATGGCTGAAAAACTTGATAAGAAAAAAGAACTTTATGACGTAAATTTTATAAAGAATCTACAAGATTATGAACCAAAAACGCCATGATAATAGCATACACAGAAGTCTGAAAACTGGACCTCTGGTATAAAAAGGAGGGATTCGGTTGGAGGAATGTCTTGGTTTGCCTGATATTCTTTTGGTTGGTTTTGGATTAAAGAATCCAGACCACTCTATGATGAAAAAGTTCTTCATATGAGAGTAGACTGGAGCTTTAGCTGACATCGTTACCGATGGACACCAGAGAAGCTTACGCGACTAGCCTATGGAGCCAGCACCAAGATCAATTTATAATCAATGGCTGTGAGCTCACTTTAACCCCGAAAAATTATGCAGTTATCTACAACCATTGTAAATTCACTAAAACTTACCGGTAAGTTATGCTTCATTACTCCTGATTGTGACCAAATTAAACGTTTTCAAACAATTTCTAAGAGTATGTTTAAACAATCCCGATAGACATTAATTTTCTTGTACAAGAGACATTTATTTTTAAGGAACTTTCTAAAAGAAATTTGGAAGTGAACAGTAATTGTAAAATTGTGTTTTTATTAATTGATTCACGTCTGAATTAAGTGTGTTCTCTCTAATTTAATTGAGAAATAATTTATTTCAAGTATTTTTTTTAATCTATTAGAATAAAAATATTTCTAATATCAATTTTCATTTGTGCATTATTAATAATAGTTATTATTTTTTATTATTAAATTTATTATTAGTTTGATAAGATTTAAAACGTAATTTACCTTTGCCAATATGTTTGAATAATCCCAGGGATAATAATCTCAAAAAAATAATTCTTGTTACGGTATGATGCAATACCGATTAGTTTAAAAGTATTTTTTTTTTATTTGTGAGTTATTTGACTATTTCAGCAGACTTTTTAGAATAAAAAGGTCATGGTGCCCATATTAAATAAATTAAAAGCTGATTTCATCGATAGCATAATTCTCAACAATTAATAGGCCGAGTTGATCAGGAAATATAGCTATGTTTTTAGAATAGAAATATAACTTTTTTCTTTTTGACATAGCTTGATCAACTCACGCGCGCGCAGTTTATATTAGCGTGTAGAGGCCTAGCAAAACGGAAAACGTTATAATATATATATACTATTTTAAAACGATAAACAAACAGTCAACTTTTCTAAAATATTCATTTATAACAAATTTGATATTTTAAATAATAAATATTTCTTACGTTTTAATAGGTTCTCTGTCTGGATTAAAAAAATCTCTGTCATCTGTTTTATTATTATTTAAATAAGTAATGATATTATTAGCTAAACAAAATTTACTTAAACTTTTAAAATATTGTTTCTATTTCTGATATTAAATTCTTTTTTAATATCAATTTCATTAAAGATCGTAAATAAATTTCAAACAAATGATTTTTTTTTTAAAGTTCTAATTTACCTAATCATGATAAATTACTTAATCTCTATATATTGGTTAACTCATTTGACTTCCAAACCAGATATTTTTTGAAAACACTTGGGTGCTATTTCTCTGAGGTAATTGTTTGATAAACTTAAAGTTCTTAAAATATTCAAACCGTTAAATGCATTTTCTGATAAAGATTAATCAATCCTTTAAATGCATCATCATAAATGGTCTTTATTCTATTATTATACAAACTTAATTTTTGTAATTAAAATAATTTTTGAAAGCATTTGGCTGAATATATTCAATTTTTTTCATGTGTCATAGCATTGGCCGGAACAGCTACTTGTAAGGCGGCTGTGCTGACCTCGCGACCACCAACGTTTGACTGCAAAATCTAAATGTTCCATACGTTCAATAGCAGTACTAAAATCATTAATTGCTTTTATTTTATATATGGACAATACTAAATATTTTATATCTGTACCCATAAAGCTTCCCTGTTTAATTTAGTCGATAAGATTTCTATGAAGATATAAACCATACAAAGCTGAAAAACTTCGAAATCCATTTTCATATAATTTCTTGTTGTTATTACTAGACAATTCAAGGAGAGTTAAACTAGGTAAATTACTAAAAGCATTTGGTGCAGTGGTATGTATATTATTGCGTACAATGTCAAAAATCTTTAATTTTTGTAAATTTGAAAATGGGTATGATCTTAATTGACCAATATTGTTCCCCATTATGTAAATTCTAACAACATTTGAAAGTTCAAAACAATTAAAACTTTATGCTAGCATCACCAATATTAATTTCCTCAATATTTTTTAGATTATTGGAAAATTCAAAATATGATGAATTAAAACCTTCAATTGAGTATGTTTCAATTCTTTCAACTGTCTATTACTTAATCTTAATGTTTCCAAATTGCTTATTCTTGAAAACTTATTCTGGGAAAGAATCGATATTTTATTGAACATAAATCTAAAGATTTTAAGTTGTTTAAACCATCAAAATTGTCAGTAGAGATGCTTGTAATGAGATTGTTTGATAAGTTAAGCTCTTCTAACTTACTCAAACTTAGAAAATCAACAATAGTAGACAATTTATTGTTTGTTAAAATAAGATATTTTAAATTTTTAAAATTATTAAACTATCTGCTGCTAATGATTTACTATGAATGGTTTTAAATTCCAAATATTCTAAATTTGGTAACGAGTTAAAAGTATTTCTATTCAATTTATGTACATTAATATGAGTTATTACAACTCTAAGTAATGTTTGTGGCAGATCGAAATTATTAATGATTGACTATATATTTGAAAGATGATATTTTAATTTTTGAAAAACAAGTATCAAATTCTGTATTTATTCAGAATAATAACTGTCTAAGTGTCACAGTATGAGCAACAATTCATTTTCATTCCGACTCCTTTAAACATATCATTGTCCATTAATAAATAATTCATTAACGATGAATTGAATTTTATCCACCATTACATTTTTTTAAAGTTTTTTTTAATGGTTGGGTGGTCTATTTCAATTGAAGAATGTTGTGAACATGTTACACTAACATTATTATATAAAAATGTTTTTCCATTGTTCAGTAATTAAACTAGAAGTAGTTATCACAAGTAGTAACAGTGAAATAAAATACAGCGACCACAGCATTATCATTTTCCAACACCAGCAGTTAACCTGCAACAGACATAGTAAATATTATTTGGATTATTATAAAAATAAAATGATAAATATATAATCTTATTTTTGTTATACATAATTTTTTTGATACTTGTAAATTAAAATGTAAGAATTTACTACTGATAAATTATCTATCTATCTATTTATCTATCTATCTATCTATCTATTTATCTATCTATCTATCTATCTATCTATCTATCTATCTATCTATCTATCTATCTATCTATCTATCTATCTATCTATCTATCTATCTATCTATCTATCTATCTATCTATCTATCTATCTATCTATCTATCTATCTATCTATCTATCTATCTATCTATCTATCTATTTCATCGATGGTATTTCTTTTAAACCATTATGGTCTCTTTCTTATATACTTTCTCCTGAACTGAATATGAAACATAATCAACTTAAAAGACAACTATATAATTAAATCAAAAATTAATTTCTATCTAATCGACTTTCATTCAAAATTCTACCTTGTCAAGATGATACAATAATTCAAAAATGTTACGTGATTTATATATCATCTTAGCACACCCTCTATTTTCCCATTTTTACTTAAGACCCATTTCCTCCCAACTTTATTGAACCTTGTATTAAGTTCATACATTTCTTTTTATTTTCTTGTACAGTACATGCATTGTCACATACACTTTCCTCTCTTTATAATTTCTACAATATTTCACCAACCCAATACTTTCTTTACATTTCGTAACATGCTCTGTTTATAAAAAAATGGCAAATGGTCCTGACTTAATATCTCCTATTTATTGCTCTGTCATGCTCTTTACCTCTTTCTAACTTACTTTTCTCTGACTGACCTATGTATACCATCATATATCTTTTGCACTTAATTTTATAAACTATTCATATCTTATCATTTCCCATTTTTGCATTACTCACTAACTTTTTTAATGATTTATAATTTTTCCATCCTCTCCATATATTCTCATTCATTTTTTATTTCCTATCATTCAGAATTTTATATATCTCCTTCGAATATGGAATAGAAATCCATTTCTTACTCTTTATTTCATTTTTGTTGCTAACTTTCTTATATCCTCTTTTATCCCTCAATATATTACTTATAACTCTACTATTATATCCATATTTAATTTATTCTTTCTGGATCATATAAGCCTATAATTTTTTTCTTCTATTCCTTTCAGAATTCCCATTTTCTGACACCAAGGTTGATAAGATTTGGGATGTATCATTCTCTTTACATTTTTATTCTTTATATAATGCTTTATCTTAATCTTTCCATTCTCATCTTTTTCACAAATGAATCTAAATATTTTACTCCTTTTTCATTATTTTCTATTATAATACATTAAAGATCAGCCTGTCAAGCTATTGTGCATGCGTTTTTTACGAGTGTTAATAATAAATGAATACTTTGACAACCAACACAAGATATAGTATTTAGGAAAGAATAAAAGTGAGTGGTCTATCCTCACGCTTTCACTTCCAGTACTTAAGATTCGCCCATATATAAGCATCTGGTTTGGATAGAATAAGTGGATTCATTTTATTCTTTCCTAAATACTATATCTTGTGTTGGGAGTCAAAGTATTCATTTATTATTAACACTCGTAAAAAGCGTATGCACAATAGCTTGATAGGTTGATCTTTAATGTATTACAATTTATAAACATGCGCTATATAAAATAAATGCTTATTATTTTCTATTGTAAATTTAATATTAAATATATTTTTATTTATTTCATTAAATGCTTTCATTACGCTTCTACCATTTCCTACTACTATTCCATCATCTACATATCTATAATATTTTATGATTTCCCCATTCTCAATATACTGTTACTCTCTGCTCAATCCAATCTACCATACTTGATACCATAATCACACTTATTGAACATCCCATTATCCATACTTTCTCTATATTTCAATATTCATTATTATATTTTATATTATTTTTATCCATTCTGTTAAAATTTTCCCTTCATTTTTTATCTTTTTTACTACAATTTCAATACTTTCCTTCCTAGACACACTTTGATACATTTTCTGTATATCAAATGATGCTATACTACCATTTCCCCCTAATTAAACCGTTTTTAATCTTTCTACTACTAACTCAGAATTTTGTATACAATAATTCCCATGTCCCATATTATCTGCAATTTTTTATGTAATTACATCACATATTTTTTAAATATATCATCATTGAAATCCATCATTAATCTTATAAGCATATTCACTTTGTGCGTTTTTAATTTTCCAAACACTATAGAATGCTCATATGCTGTTGGATATAACAACCGGATTTCATTATCATTAGACAATTCAGTGTTTTCTATTCTTTGTAATATTTTAATATATTTACATTTAATTAAATTATTCGGATTCTTTTCTATTTTCACAAAATCTTGTTTCCAAGTCCTTTCTAATTTTATCTTCACAATCTTCTTTATTTAAAATTACAATTCTAGATCCTTTATGTTCAACAGCAATAAGTAAGTTTTCCTTTTTAGCTTTCTCTTTAATGTTGTTTATTATTTGTTTCTCTTTCCACTCATTCTTATTTATATATCAATTTTTCCTATTAATTAAATTATTAATTTTGACTGCATATTAAGAGAATATACCTGTAAGATTAATGATAGATTCGAATGATTATATATTAAAAGAAATATGTGATGTAATATATAAAAAAACTTCCAGATAATAAGGATATGGAAAATATTGTATAAAAATTTCTGAGGTAATAGTAGGAGGGTAAAAACGGTTAAATTAGGGAAGAATGGTAATGTAGCATCATTTGATATAGAAAAAATGTATCAACGTGTATTTGTACCGGTCGAAAAACGTCTATCAATCCAATAAGAACCGGAATATAGGTAAAGTACCTCGAGTTCGACCATATACAAGATATATAAATCATGTACATCGTTGACTCTGCCCTATTTGCCTATATCCCCAGGTCAAAGATCTAATCAATAACATTTCTGAAAGATAACATCGAATTCCTTCACTTTCGTTGTTCCAGAGCCGAGCCTTCAAGCATGAGATTCATTATAATTATATTTTAATGAGAACTTGGGTGATTTCATTTATATATATAACTTAAAATCAAATATTACTTAAAATAAAAAGTAAATGAAATGATTCAAAAACACTGGAAATTTAGTTTTAGATATATATATATTTGAAACTCATTAATGATTTCACTTTACATTTGACTCACGCTCACTAAAGATAACATTCTTTACATTAATTTTATAATTAAACAGTAAGTTTATATGAGACCTCGTCCTATAGGACAGATTTACATTAGCGGTTATTCTTTTTAATTTATTTAGTTTGCATAAAATTTATTTGTTTACATTATTTTAACAAAAGACAAAAAAAGGATTTAAATTAAATGACCACGGATTTTAAATAAATCTAAATTTTCCGTTCACATTTATTACAAGGTAATAAATCAGCGGGTTGAACATTGGACAAACTGATTGTATAAAAAGAATAAACATTTTCTTTCTTATTTCAAGATTTTAAAACATTTTATGATGTCAAAAAAACAATTATAATAAGACTGATTTGATGTCTTACTCAAATGACACAAGAAACGAAAATGATTGATTTTACTTTTCTTTATGATTAACAATTAAATCTTAATTAAAATAACATTTTAATTTTACGAGAGGACTTTGCTGGAACAGCGTTAAAATGACCTGATTGTTTAGAACTGTAAGCTATTATGAAAAAAAAATAGAACTGTTAATTATCGAGCGCACAAGCCGCATTGGTTGGACTTTCAACTAAATCATTTTTTTTTCATGTGTCGTAGCATCAGCCGGGAAGTGAACCCGCTAATCCAGGACAACTGTCTGTAAGGCGGCTGTGTTGACCACTTGACCACCAACACTTGACAACTAAATCATTCTTATAAGTATATAATGTGAATTAGCTAAAATTAAAAGATTTTAACTAATCACGAATTTAAAACAAAAGAATCGGTTATTCAGGCTGAAGATTTTTGAGTAGAATCATTTCTCTATGGCTTACTTATTAGAAAGGCAATAAAATAAAAGCAAAATAATGTCAGGTTAATAAACAGATGAATGCAAATGAAAGAAAAAAACACATGTAGGGTCAAACCAGCCACTTGTCAGACACTTGCATGCCTACTCCAATGAAAAAAAGGGGTTCAGTATGCGCACCATGTTGCGAAACAAATACCAAATGGAAGTAGGAATTATGGGATTTCCATGTCTGCCTGTATGGATATCATGTAGGTCCAACTCTACTTCAATTACTCTCCAGCCCACAGACATATGTGTAACTGGGAGTCAGTTCATAACACAAGTAAGTGACCATTTTAGGTCTATCTAACTACTCCGAGCATTCCTTATTTACCTGAGATATTATAATCACCAAATGTGAAATAATTATAATTAAATATCCTTAAATGATATAATATTGCATAAAGATCAACCTGTGCAACCAAAACTACTTTATGTAAATATTTAACTAACAAAACAACATATCTATAGAATAAGGAAAAATATTTCTGAAATAGATTCCCTCTTCCCACTTTTCTAACTTTTAACTTAAAAAAAGGCAAGATAATTAAGTGACACTTTTCCAGTAGCACTGTTCCTAGGTTAAAATATATAGCATTTTATTTCCTTTCAAATTAACAAAATCTAAAATTATAGAATCCCATCTTAGGAAATCTATAGCAAAATTATTTTAATGATTGATGTAAGTGTATTTTAATATACATACATTTGACATAACCTCACTTGCAAGAAAGATAAAACAATTTATTTTAATTCTAAATTAATTCTTTCCTTGCTAAACTCCCTTCCCCCTTGTGAACATAATTTGTTCTTTAGCAAATTATCTTCTTTGAACCCTCGTGAGTGAAGTTTGTCAAAATAAAAAAAAACAAAGCATGAAATATTATACTAAAATTAGTATAAAAACAAATGAATATCATTTTCATATTCAATAACAAATAATAAAAATATTGTGGGCTTGAGTTATAGAAAAAAACAGTTTACACCTGGGTCTCATTTTATGTGGATTATTTTAATATTATTTTGAAGTTATGCGATTCATGTTTCTTTTTAATATTTTTCATATTTCACTATATTTATTAGATATCAAGAAATTTAAATTATTAATAACTTATTTAAACTTGAAATACTTTTTTTTCAAAAATATAAAGTTATTAGCAGCTAAGGTGAACATGGCCTGAAGCTGTATTTAGAATAAATAACCTACTTATACTAATGAGTAAATAATAATAATAGATTTATACTTACATATAAAAATATCGCAATAAATATTCAAATATTTTAAACTTTTAAAACGTATTTTGTTAGGTATAACAGAAATAAATAATGTGGATTTTTAAAATCAATAATGGAGATTTTATTGATTTTATAAACTGAAAATAATATTTCTAATGATAATGTGTAATCTTTTTGGTTTGATTGCAATCTCATTTTTTTAATATAGAAACAAGATGTAAACATTTAAAATTTATTTCAGTAGTAAAAGTCAGTTGTCAACAGAAAACCATTAGCACAGCACAAGACTGAAATTGGCACTAGTTGTGGAAATGGGATGGAGCAGAATATGGGAAAAGTTAGAGTGGTGAATGGAAAATAAAGTGGCTAACAAGTTTCTCTGGGCATAATTGTTGAGAGATTCTTGACTTCATTCAAGGAGAAGCTACATCACATCACATTAACGAAACTGATTTCTTACCAGTTTAAAAACGAACCATGTATTGTCAAAAAATATGTATGAAAAAATGTCAAATTACATTAAAAAAAGTAAAAAAAGTTTGTCTTGTACCAATTTTTTTCAAATATATGATATTTTTTTAATAGTAATACTTTAATTCCTTATTTTTTAATGTGAATTTTAAAGTAATTTCCTTGTTGCTTTGCTTTTATGCAAATTCTGAAAATTACAGACCCTATCCCCCATTTTTCAAGGTAAGTTAAATCTATTTTTGTGTGATTTTTTTAATGTGGGTTTTCTGTGGAATCTATCTACCATATAAAATGAGACCAAGGTGTATAAATATTTTAAGAAGAAAAAGTGTTTAAGAGTTGATTAGGCATTTACAATAAACATTAACTTTTGATACTTTTAAGTTTTAAGAATTTACAATTATAATGATAATTAATTTAGATTTTAAAATCTGGATGGCAGGATTTTAGCTCTTGCAGCCTTCACATGGAGCTTCCCTGGGATGAGTGGGTGGTGAATATTGATGGCTGGTGGCATTTTTAAGATGGTTTATGGCAGTGGCATAATAGGATATTTCGGTTCCCAGGAAGAAACAGGTTGTGATTTTCCCTTAACTACTCAATAAACATTGCGACTAGCATGGAGATGTTAAGCAACTCTCAACTTTCTCCTCTCTTTCTTTTTCTCTTTTAAAAAAACCACTATTTATACAGTAGCTCAGGTATTTGGACTATGTACTGCTCAAGTTAATTTTTCTTTGGATCTTGTTTGATACAAAAGAAAATCATACTTTGTTTCTAATTTTAGAAAATTTATATCTCGATAAGGATCGATAGAGATTCCTGTATAATTTATATTAGTTTTTAATTTATCTAACAATATGGAATCTCCATTAATTAATAAATAAAAATTCCAAAGTAATGGATTTTGTAATTTCTAAGTACTTTAATTTGACATTTATTTTAAACTTCTTATCGAGCTACAAATCTTTCAAAAAAGGCCATCTTGGATTCTTAAAAACAATAATACATTTTAAATATATATATAAACAGACATATAAAAATTCAAAACTTATATTTGAATTTTTTTCCTTTGCAATAGCATACAATAAATTTGTGTGTTAGTGTAAATAAAACAATATTATGTGTATGTACTATCCAAAATAAATTCTAATAATTTATTCAGGATAATTGTATTTAAAATATGATAAGAAGAATAAAAAAGAAAACATTAAAAAATATACATTCCTATATTTACATTGGTGGGCTTCAATTGAACCCTCTTAGCAAAAATGGCTAGGTGGGTCAGATGGTGAAATGGTAAATCTGAATCAGATTTACCATTTCATTATATAGGAAGGGAAGTATTGAAATTGTGGAAAGATCAAAAATGAAGGAAAAATTTCAAAGGAATGGATAAAAATAATAGAAGAGATATTAATAATAATTAGTAAAACATTATATATAAAATATAATAATGAATATTGGAATATAGAGAAAGAATAGACAATCGGATGTTCGATAAGTGGGATTATGGCATCAAGTATAGTGGATTGGATTGAGCAGGGAATAATAAGTATATTAAAAATGGAATAAGAATAATAAAAGCATTTAATAAACTAAATAAAAATATGTCTAATATTAAATTTACAATAGAAAATAATGAAGGAGTAAAATATTTAGATTTGTTAGTGAAAAGGTATGAGGATGGAAAGATTAAGATAAAGCATTGTATAAAAAATAAAAATATAAGGCGAATGATACATCCAAGATCTTATCAACTATGGTGTCAGAAAATGGCGGTTATTAAAAGAATAAAAAAGAAAAATGATAGACTTACATTGAATGAAAAGCAGGCAAAGGAGCAAAAGTTGCAGATCCAGAAGGAATACATTGAATATGGATAGAATGGTAGGGTTATAAGAAATATATTGAGGGATAGAAGAGGATATAAGAAAGTTAGCAATAAAAATGAAAAAAGGAATAAGAAATGAATTTTTATTCCATATTTAAAGAAGGTATATAAAATTCTGATTGATAGAAAGAAAAAATAAATGAGAATATAGGTATAGAATTGAAAAAAAGTAAATCTATTAACAAAGTAAGTGAGTAATGCAAAAACGGGAAATTATAGGAATAATAAGATAGGAATACTTTATAAAATTATGTGTAAGGGATGTATGACATATAGATGAATCAGTGAAAAGTAAGATAGAATGTTGTAAGGAGCATGACAGAGCAATAAATAGGAAAGATATTAAGTCAGGACCATTTTGCCATTTCTTAGAAACAGGGCATGTTACCAAATGTGAAGAAAGTATTGATTTGATGAAATATTGTAGAAATTATAAAGAAAGGAAAGTGTATGTGACCATGTATATACAAGAAAATAAAAAGAAATGTATGAATTTAGTACAAGGTTCAATAAAGTTGGGAGGAAAATGGGTCTTAAATAAATATGGGAGAGTATGAAAACATTTTTTAGGGTTCGGATTGGCCAATAAAGGGTAGGCTAAGATGATATGTAAATCACATCACATTTTTGAATTATTGTAATATCTTGACAAGGTAGAATTTTGAACGAAAATTGATTATGTGGAAATAAATTTTTGATTCAAATACTTGTCTATTAAATTGATTAGGTTTCATATTCAATTCAGAACAATATATATATATATATATATATATATATATATGTTCTGAATATGAATATATATCATATATATATATATATATATATATATATATATGACGGAGAGTTGGTGACCTGAGCCAAAATGCATTTTGAGATTATTGTCTTTTTGTACTTTTATTCATATTATTTTAAAGAAATGTGTGATGGAGTTTATTTAATATATTTATAATTTTTTTCTTCAAAGGAATAAAAAGACAAATAAAGACAAAAACCCCAAATAATAAATGTATAAATCAAACTTATTTTGAATCTTTTATTATTGATTAATTAAAAAACAAAAAAAACTTTTCTTGGAATGAAATTGATATAAAAATATACATTCCAACTGTATTTCTCAAACTCTATTTTACTGTGACTATAATGGATAGGCTAGTGGCATTTTAAAAGAAATAATCCTGCTAGAATTGGAAGAGAGCTGTCACTGGCTTTTGACTTTTGTAAAAAGTTTTAATCAAGACAGAATGATTTCCCCAAAAAAAGTTGGCAAGTCATGTTTAAGAAGTTGCCTATGGTCTGTTAAAAGAAATTTTTGAGTAATGATTTAAGTTGAAGCCATACTAAGAAAACTTTCTATCTTGAAATTAAAACTGAATGTAGTAATTATACTAAAAATATATTTTTTATTACTTGGAGCTCAAATTATTTCAAGGGTACAAAGCAGATGAATAAGTTGGTCAAAAAAAGCAATATAAAATAATTGTGTTATAGTATAAGATCTTCCTCTCATCATCATATTATTATTCTTATTATTATCATATTACTAACTGTCTTTTAACATCCTAGCGCCATATTAAAAAAATAATGTAAATAAGCATTTATTTTTATAGCACTATGTTTTTTTATAAAATGTAATACATTAAATATCAGCCATTTCAAGCTATTGTGCATGCACTTTTACGAGTGTTAATAATAAATGAATAATTTCACTCTTAACACAAGATATAGTATTTAGAAAAGAATAAAATAAATCCACTTATTCTTTCCAACACAAATGCTTATACATGGGCAAATCATAAGTACTGGAAGTGAAAGCATGAGGATAGACCACTCACTTTAAATTACTGTTTACGGTGTCTGAATGAATGATGTCGATGAAATTATCTAGCATTTACTAAACATCACTCTCAAATGAAACTTGTGTTTGGAGTGAAAGTATTCATTTATTATTAACACTCGTAAAAGTGCAAAATAAGCATTTATTTTTATAGTGCTATGTTTTTTTTTATGAATTGTAATACATTAAATATCAGCTGTTTCAAGCTATTGTGCATGCACTTTTACGAGTGTTAATAATAAATGAATACTTTCACTCCGAACACAAGATATAGTATTTAGGAAAGAATAAAATGAATCCACTTATTTTTTCCAACCCAAAGGCTTATATATGGGCAAATCTTAAGTACTGGAAGTGAAAGTGTGAGGATAGACCACTCACTTTAAATTTCTGTTTACGATGTCTGAATGAATGACATCAACAAAATTATCTAGAATTTACTAAACGTCATTCTCAAATGAAAATTAAACATATGTAAATAAACATTTATTTTATATAGCACATGTTTATTTACATATGTTTAAGTTTCATTTGAGAATGATGTTTAGTAAATTCTAGATAATTTCATTGACGTCATTCATTCTGACATCATAAACAGTAATTTAAAGTGAGTGGTCTACCCTCACGTTTTCACTTCCACTACTTAAGATTTGACCATATATAAGCATTTGGGTTGGAAAGAATAAGTGGATTCATTTTATTCTTTCGTAAATACTATATCTTGTGTTGGGAGTGAAAGTATTCATTTATTATTAACACTCGTAAAAGCTCATGCACAATAGCTTGAAATGGTGATATTTAATGTATTACAATTTATAAAAAACATAGTGCTATAAAAATAAATGCTTATTTACAAATGTTTAAGTTTCATTTGAGAGTGACATTTAGTAAATTCTAGATAATTTCGTCGACGTCATTCATTCAGACATCATAAACAGTAATTTAAAGCGAGTGGTCTATCATCACTCTTTCACTTCCAGTACTTAAGATTTGCCCATATATAAGCATTTGGTTTGAAAAGAATAAGTGAATTCATTTTGTTCCTTCCTAAATACTATATCTTGTGTTGGAGTGAAAATATTCATTTATTATTAACATTTGTAAAAGTGCATGCACAATAGCTTGAAACAGCTGATATTTAATGTATTACAATTTATAAAAACATAGCACTATAAAAATAAATGCTTATTTACATATGTTTAAGTTTCATTTGAGAGTGACATTTAGTAAATTCTAGATAATTTCATCCACATCATTCATTCAGACATTGTAAACAGTAATTTAAAGTGAGTAATCTATCTTCATGCTTTCACTTCCAGTACTTAAGATTTGCCCATATATAAGCATTTGGGTTGGAAAGAATAAGTGGATTCATTTTATTCTTTCATAATTAATATATCTTGTGTATATGAGCACAGACTTTCAGATGACCCATCACTCTCCACTCTATCTAATAACACTGATACACTCAAGAACATATATGCTGAAAAGATAAAAAAAAAACCATTATACGTATTTCATGCTAAACCAGCAATCATTAGTTGGTCCAGATTATCATCTCCCACACATATATACTATAAGTGCTCAGATATATATTAAGATAGACAATCTTCATACTTTAATGGACAGGCTCCAATCTACTACACATTCCAACTCTTCAACTGTCCATCCCAATTGAAAATCTGATGATGGAATGCTCAAAGGCCACCCTGAGGCCAAGATTCTTGTCACACCCATGTTGACCTAAGGTCAATCTGAACCCCACATGTACAGGACATAATCCATTTAATACATATGCAAGGATGGGCAGACATCTCTACAATGTAATAACTGAAACACAGGCTTATTCTATACCTGTGTCTATATATGTAATATATAGGTATATGAGCACAGACTTTCAGATGACCCATCACTCTCCACTCTATCTAATAATACTGATACACTCAAGCACATATATGCTTCAGTTATTACATTCTAGAGATGTCTGCCCATCCTTGCATATGTATTAAATGGATTATGTCCTGTACATGTGGGGTTCAGATTGACCTTAGGTCAACATGGATGTGACAAGAATCTCGGCCTCAGGATGGCCTTCGAGCATTCCATCATCAGATTTTCAATTAGGATGGACAGTTGAAGAGTTGGAATGTGTAGTAGATTGGAGCCTGTCCATTAAAGTATGAAGATTGTCTATCTTAATATATATCTGAGCACTTATTGTATATAAGTGTGGGAGATGATAATCTGGACCAACTGATGATTGCTGGTTTAGCATGAAATATGTATATTGCTGATTATTTATCTTTTCAGCATATATGTGCTTGAATGTATCAGTGTTATTAGATAGAGTGGAGAGTGATGGGTCATCTGAAAGTATGTGCTCATATACCCTATATATTACATATATAGACACTGGTATAGAATAAGCCTGTGTTTCAGTTATATCTTGTGTTGGGATTGAAAGTATTCATTTATTATTAACACTCGTAAAAGTGCATGCACAATAGCTTGAAATGGCTGATATTTAATGCATTACAATTTATAAAAACATAGCACTATAAAAATAAATGCTTATTTACATTTGTTTAAGTTTCATTTGAGAGTGACGTTTAGCAAATTCTAGATAATTTCGTCGACATCATTTATTCAGACATCGTAAACAGTAATTTAAAGTGAGTGGTCTATCCTCATGCTTTCACTTTCAGTACTTAAGATTTGCCCATATATAAGTATTTGGGTTGGAAATAATAAGTGGATTCATTTTATTCTTTCCTAAATACTATATCTTGTGTTGGGAGTGAAATTATTCATTTATTATTAACAATCATAAAAGTGCATGCACGATAGCTTGAAATGGCTGATATTTAATGTATTACAATTTATAAAAAACAAAGTGCTATAAAAATAAATGTTTATTTACATATCATATGTTTACGTTTCATTTGAGAGTGATGTTTAATAAATTCTAGATAATTTCGTCGACATCATTCATTCAGACATCGTAAACAGTAATTTAAAGTCAGTGGTCTATCCTCATGCTTTCACTTCCAGTACTTAAGATTTGACCATATATAAGCATTTGGGTTGGAAAGAATAAGTGGATTCATTTTATTCTTTCGTAAATACTATATCTTGTGTTGGGAGTGAAAGTATTCATTTATTATTAACACTCGTAGAAGCTCATGCACAATAGCTTGAAATGGCTGATATTTAATGTATTACAATTTATAAAAAACATAGTGCTATAAAAATAAATGCTTATTTACATATGTTTAAGTTTCATTTGAGAGTGACATTTAGTAAATTCTAGATAATTTCGTCGACGTCATTCATTCAGACATCATAAACAGTAATTTAAAGCGAGTGGTCTATCATCACTCTTTCACTTCCAGTACTTAAGATTTGCCCATATATAAGCATTTGGATTGAAAAGAATAAGTGGATTCATTTTGTTCCTTCCTAAATACTATATCTTGTGTTGGAGTGAAAGTATTCATTTATTATTAACACTTGTAAAAGTGCATGCACAATAGCTTGAAACAGCTGATATTTAATGTATTACAATTTATAAAAAACAAAGTGCTATAAAAATAAATGCTTATTTACATATCATATGTTTACGTTTCATTTGAGAGTGATGTTTAATAAATTCTAGATAATTTTGTCGACGTCATTCATTCAGACATCGTAAACAGTAATTTAAAGTCTGTGGTCTATCCTCACGCTTTTACTTCTAGTACTTAAGATTTGCCCTTATATAAGCATTTGGGTTGGAAAGAATAAGTGGATTCATTTTATTCTTTCCTAAATACTATATCTTGTGTTGGGAGTGAAAGTATTCATTTATTATTAAAAAATAACGTGGAAGGTTTAAAGAAGAAAAAGAAATTCCTGAATCCATAAAAGTCTCGTTTTTTTATAATGCATGTGAAGAAGACATTTGTAGTCTTAAGCCTATTTTCAATGAGAAGAGAAAGGTAAATTAGAAGAATGGAAAGGAACTTATTTATATGTATTATGTTTCATTCTTTTCCAAGATAAAATACTTTCAAATATGTATTTACTATTGTAGTTTATGTATAGGAGAACCACAAATCTCGAATGTAAAGTGATTTATTTATTTATCATTATTTTTTATATATACATTAATAAATAGCAAATAATTTTAAGAAAAATATGTTTGATTTATTAGTATTATTGAATGAGTTATAACTATGATATTTAAAACTTGTAATCATTTGATTTTTTACTATTCCTTCTTCAAATTGTGTTATTAAACAATCTGAAGACCTATCTTTAAGTATAATAAAAAAACGGTTTGCAATTTTTTTATGTATCAATGTTCTTTTCGATTTGGGATTAATAAATTATATTAAGTTTTAAATTATTTAGTAAGTGTTTAGTTATCTTTATATTCATTCCACACAAATTTAAATCATGTAATTCTAGTTTTACTATCCATGTGCTTATCCTGAGAGTTCAAAGATTACTGAGCAAGAACATATGTATCATCATGATTACAATATCAGGAATTTTAAGTATGAATTTTTGTATAATCTCTAACAAAATATTCCTTTAAAAAGAGAATATTCTGTTTTGAAAAGTATTGTGAAAGGACAAGTTTGAATTAGGTCTTTCAAAAGATTTGTTTAGAATAAATTTTACAGACTATTATAGAGATAGACATAGAAAGAGATCAATAAATCTAACTAATAACCATTAGTTTGCTCTCTTTCATCATACCACAGAGCAGGGGTCCCCAACCATATGCCCGCGGGCACCATGGCGCTTGCAGACCACTTTACGTGTGCCCACCGCTATCCGAACTTGATAAAAATTATTTATCTGATACAAATAACTTTAATTTTTAAAATTTCTTATAAATTATTGTATTATATTGTAATCAAATTGTAAGGCATAGTATACTTTTACAGCGTAAAAATATAAACGTTAATTATATGTTAAAATTTTATTTTTGAAATAAATTCTTTGTACATTATGTGTATTATTAACAATATCCAACTATAAATTTACTTTGAAAAAATAAATGGTGCCCACCACCTGACCGGTATTATAGAATGTGCTCTTAAGTGCAAAAAGGTTGGGGACCCCTGCCACAGAGTATTGATAAGACAACATATTTGATTACTTATCTTGGCTTGAAAAATTTTTATATAGTGGTGTGCAAACTTGGTATTATTTTCTGATTTATCTGCGCATTATATGTGAGACTGATAATAATCAAAACAATTTGAATGAAAACTAAAATATACTTTTTTTGGATAATAATTTATACTATTTAATATTTGCCTTGGTTTATTACATGTCGTTGACCAAGTGTATTCTAGTAAATGAGTTTTTAAATCATTCCCAGTGCCCGCATATATTATTGAATATTACTAATATCCTAATAATTTATATAATACATTTTAAAAATGAATTGAGCTTATATATATATATAATTTCTTCTCATATTAGTATTAGTATAGTCTAATTTTTAAATAGAAATTTAGTTAGATTACAATTATAAAAGAAGTCACACACATAAAATGACGTGATAAAATTCAAATATTTTGATAATCATATAAATATTCAATTTTTATTAGGTTTGTTTTTAAGTAGAAAAGAAGGATAATTTTATTTCTTGTGTAGTTTTATTTATTATTTTTCTTTTCTTTCATGAACAAAAAAGAAAAATGTATAAAAAATTAAAACAAACACACAAAGTATTAAAATATTTTTGGAGATGTTTGTCAATTAGTTAAAAGGAATACATTTTTTATTGATGAAGAAATATGTGTTTTTCAATTTATTGCATAAATAGAATGTTTTATTTTTCAAGTGATTATTTGTTTTCCAAATAAATAGAGCACAAATAGAATTTTTATTTTTGAAAAAAAAAAGTCATTTTTTGTAAAAAGAAAATCAATAATGTCAAGACTTAAACAGTAATTTGTGAGGTAGCCACGTGTTTATATATAAAAATGATATTAGGGATGTATTTCAGAAAACAAAAGATAGTTTACAGTGCCTCTATATGAGGTGAACCAGTCAGAAGATAAGGCTGGTAGTGTGAAATTAAATTGACACCACTAGCAGTTAAAAATGATTTTAGAAAGCAATATAATACAATAGAATTCATAAGAAGCATGTGATACAATTTTGCTAAACGTTGTGGATTACCAAATCATTTATGTAACCTATTTGACCAAAAGAAATGTAAAAGCAGGAAAATATCTCTGGGAGAAAGTTTAACAAGGTTTATTTATTAACGCAACCAAATCATGATTGTCTGAGCTGATATTAACCTAACATGAACATAATTATTAAAATGGAAACTTAACTTGAAAAAAAAGAAACTGAAACCTGGGTTAACTTGATATAATAGTATTCGTTAATCTAAAACTTGCAGCTCCAAAAAAAATAAAAATAAAAAAATAAGAAAAGCTAACTTTTAATACAAATAATTATTAAACTACAAATCTATATTAAAGGGTAGTGAAAATAATTGTTAAATTAAAATCCAGAAATATAAAAAAAGGACTAAAAGAAAATTTATGCAATAAAAATGAAGTACTGTAATTTCTACACATGTTCTGTTATAAATATTACAGTACAAAAAAGTTATAATTGGGATATTGTATAAATGCTTTAGGTGCTTCGGTTGAAAATATTTTTTTTGTTTCAAATTATATGATAGTCTCCACATTTTTAAATAATAACGAGGAGAAAATTTTAGGTAATTTTTTTTTTCATATGTCATAGCATCGGCCGGGAAGCGAACCCACAACCGTCTGCAACCAACTATTTGCTTGCAAGGCGGCTGCGATGACCTCTCAACTAACAACGCTTGACTTTAAGATAAATTTTTTCATTGTGAAGTATTTTTAAGGATTTGATTATTATAGGAGAATATTAAATAAGTCTTTATTTAAATGATAAGTAATATGAACTTAAATGCGGGATTTATTTATCAATAAAATTTGCCTTATCATTTTTTACCTTTTTTATTTTCATTCTTTTATTTATTAATTAATTTTATTAAATAATTGCTTTAAAAATAATAGTTGATATCTTTATTTCTTCGTTATCTTTACTATGAATTAGCAATGTGTGTAACTAATTTCATCATAAAGTTGTTTTTTAAGAGATTTATATGTTATCCCAGTGAAATTGTTCAATGATAGATTCAGTATTATACATGTATATTTTTTTTTTACAGTTAAAATGTTTAAGATAAATGCTATGTGTAAATCTAAATTGTTCTCTGAAAAATTATTTGGATGGTGCAAAGATAAAGATTATTTTTGAAGTCAATGTAATTGTCTTTGTTTTATACATTTTATTAAGATGATTAATTTATTGATGACTAATATAGTCAGGACAATATTTGGTCAAGTGGACTCATAATGCACAATATCATGATTCTAGCATTTTTCATGTTTTATTATTGTAGTTACTTAATTAGCACTTAAATATGTGAATGGAACTGAAATATTGTTTTTTTAATAATATGCCCCATATTTGACATTGACTAGATATAATGATTAGTCTAGATCTTGTAGAGTATCTCTTTTAATTCTAGTCACAAAGATTGAATGTTGATTATTAATAATAAATGCTGTATTATAACTTATATATTACCTGTAATGGCTTGTAATACTGATTTTTACTCACGCTCATTGATTGGGAAGCTCACTGATTGGGGAATTGGTGTAATGATGATTTCTGTCATCCTCTATATCCCAGTAGACCACCCACATTTGTACCATTGTATTATATATATATTCAAGTTTTTGCTTTTATCAGTGAGTCTATTCCCATATATATATATATATATATATATATATATATATTCAAGTTTTTGCTTTTATCAGTGAGTCTATTCCCTTAGATCAATCATATTGTAAACACCTATTAGCACAGAAGTCAGATCAATTTCTATCACTATAGATGAATTATGAAATATGCACATTATTTTGTTTAAGTGAATAAGACATATGCAGCCCATATTATAATTTAACTTTATATACAGGTTTTAGATATATTTGAATTTATCATATATATATATAAATGTAAAAGTATAATACCCATTATAAAAAAATATTATATATAATATATAAACTAACAATTCAACGGTAAAAAAATATATATTTTAAATTCTTTAGTAGCGCTTTCAATCACATAGTAATCCTTGTTAGCCTTAACTAAATTTCAAATTTTAATGGTATGTAAATTTCCATAAGCTGTGTATGGGTGTATTTGCAATTTGACTATTAATAACATTATCTTTGTATCTATCTATTAAAATTGCCTCTTTAATTTTCCTCTTTTTATGATTCCTTTCTTCCGTTAATATTTTTATTTCATTAATATTAAATGTAAGCCTATAATTACAGGTTTTTCATGGTCAAAGAATACTGAAGCAGTATTAAATTGACTATTTACATTATTTTTAATTCCATTATATAATAATTGATTATACAATAATTGATGCTCCTTTAATAAAAAGAAAGGAATCATAAAAAGAGGAAAATTAAAGAGGCCATTCTAATAGATAAATATAAATATAATGTTATTAATAGGGAAATTGCAAATACGGCCATACACAGCTTATGGAAATTTTACATAACATTAAAATTTGAAATTCAGTTAATTGAGAAGTGCTACTAAAGAATTTAAAATATAATATTTTTTTCCACCATTGAATTGTTAGTTTATTTATATATATATGTAATATAGTTCAAATTTTTATTCCATCACATATTTCTAAAACATCCGATATATATATATATATATATATATATATATATATATATATATATATATATCTTATCAAGCCAGTACTACAACAAGAAGTTAACATGAAATTGTAATAATTTTAGCAACTAATGGAAAATATCCTAATGGTTTAAGCAATTATGTAATATATTTCTAAGTTTAAATTATATATATATATATTGAAGCAGATGATCTGATGCTATATATATATATTGAAGCAGATGATCTGATGCTCAGATCCTGTTTCACCAGCCCACATCCAATCTCCTACCACATAATCGCATTCGAACTCGTTCTTACGCACATATACACATAACCAATAATATATTTCTTTATTCAAGAGCATAAAATAACGTAAACATATGTATTTCAATTCAATATTTAATGTAATAATAATATTCTCATGTGTATGCGGGCGTAAATAATAAATATATATGTATATTTTAACTTAGGAGATTGCGATTGAAGTAATATTATATATATAAGATATATATGAAACTTACTATTTTTTTCATATATAAGTTTGTCGCCAGAAGTGATGCAATCTTGTTAGTAAGTCTCTCGAAAAACAATAACCCGGAATACCCTTTTGATTAAAATAGAAGATTAAAAATTAGTAATAATAGAACAAACCCATTAGTGGAAATTGTCCATGCTAGCTTGTTTTAAAATCACAAGATGTATTTTAAAACAATCGTTCAAGAAACTGATAACAAACTTGCATTGTTTCAAACATCTTACCAGATAAGAGTATCCGGCCAAACATTTCCAAATGAAAGCTAAGTGCTCAAACCGCCTCAGGTCCAGCAGTAGTTGCCTAGTTACAGTTTCAAAATCAAAAGTATAAATACTGCTGGATTTGAATCCACAAAGAAGAGGAGATAATTAATTAGCCATGCTGCTAAAGATAATCCACGCCCGATGCACTTTTGACGCAATGTGTTCTGAGTAATAAAATTCACCTTATCCCTCTGTTCTAATATGCTGATCCCAGGAACGAAGCTTTCATACTCCATGCTACTGAACTGTATATATTTTCCAATGAAATGAAGTGCTATCCAAAGCCGTCCTGCTACCCTAGATCTAGTGATAATACCAAACGGACTGATTCCTAATGAAATGCGTTTCATGATAATCAAGGTAAAGAACTCTGACCACTAATAATTCTTAAAATCCTGCCTTCTCTGTAATGTAATGTGTATTTTAAACTCTATATCTTTTAAATGTCTTCAAATATAAATATATATAACTCTATATAACTAATTTATGCTAAGCCCCTTATATAAATGTCTTTTTCTTTTCTTTTATTTAAAAGTGGCCAACAATTTGTTATTAATGTTTTTATGTATTTTTATTTAAAGTTAATGCCAATAATATTCTAAAATCGCCATCATATAAATTATTTTGTTTTCCCCACCCATCATTTACTGGGTAAATAATTTCTAATTGATAAAAACAAGTCTTATTTGGCTTGCCCAGATGCTTGTGATTTTAGAAAATAAGTTAATTACATTTTTCATGTTTACTGTTGAAAACAGATTGACATCTGTTTTTCCAATTCTCCGTCCTAAATAATGCGCTACCCTTTATTTTCAACTACAAGTATATATGTGAATTTCACCTTAGCTATTACGTCCACCCTTTTACTTCATAATCAATTAATGTATTTTTCACAAGAGCATAAGTCAAACAAAACTAAGATTTAATGTGTAAAAAAAGTAATGAATAATATTAAGTAATATAATATAAGGGGGGAGAGGAACCTTAACTTTTATTCTATATTTATGTGTGTAATTATTATTCCTGTTTGTTTAAAGTGAAGCCATGTCATTATGCTGAATAGTTCATCATTTATGGGCAATAAACACGTCCCAAGAATCTTTAATGTTAGAAATATATTTATGTTTTAGTAATAAGCGTTGAGTGCATAAAGGCCACTCTATTTAATATATATCTTCATGCTTCATTATTACATGGAGGCAAATGCAAAGTCAGACCCAATTGTCGACTCTCTGTCCTTAAACCAGGCTGTAAAAACCACCTGGGGACATCCACAGTCTTACGAGCATGCTTTATATGGGGATCGCTCTGGAAAAACCAGTCCGATAGGCATAGCCGGCCACCCTTCGTTCGTCAAACCAACCCTGCCAAAGTTTGCAGAGGAAATCGGTCACTTCTTCTTAGAATTCATGAAGTACACTCCAGGATCCATAAAAGGACTGACCCAATAAGCCACCATGCACGCACCGCTTTCCCTCATCTTATCACTCACCCAGAAGTATTCATAAGCCGTAATGAAATGATTTATTTAAACAAACATATTGCCATTAGTTTAATATAAATAATAATACAATAAATTTAGTATCGTTTGTATAAATTGTTCATTATTCATCCCATGCATTAATTATCTAACTTTCCAAATTAACCCTCATATTAAATGTAAGCAAATATTATCTATCTTAAAATTATTGTTCAAAGTAATCAAATGCTCTCTTTTCATTTCTGGGGGTGTGATAGCGTTCTGATTATTTATTTTTATAGCGTTAATTTATTCCAAATACATATATATTATTGGCATAGCCGCAATTATAATGTTGTTGTAAAAATAAACCAAATAAATATATATAATAATCCTGAGGCTCATGTCGTCTAAATGACCTGACATAATTATTGTTAATAAACCTTAAATATATATACATCAAACTCGAATCAATGCTTTCTTTAGTTAAGATAGATATTAAGTTACTTCTTAAGCTTAAATATGATTAGATGATCTCCACTCTACACATAATTAATATGTCATTAAATTAGTCTATCACGAGTTAGTCCTGAGTCTTATTGTGTCTCCGATGATTGATGCCGGTGGATGAGAAGTGGATTAATCGATGTCATCGGGATTGTTGCTCATAATGTTATAGATCTAGGGAATAGGCAAATAGGGCAGAATTCATGAGTGTTCCTGACCTGTGTATCTTGTGCACGATTGGATTTGGGGTACTTTTGCCTAGATGCTAGATCTTGTTACGTGAACATACAAATCCGACCGGCATAATATATATATATATATATATATATGTGTGTGTGTTACCTAAGCAACATTACAATATAGCAGATAACATGAATTATAGTGATGCCTTGATGACCAATTTATGAATTTTTCTTAGTTTATTTAGCATTGTCTTGACAACAAATTGTTGTCATTGTATTGATTTATTTTAGTGTAAGAGATGTGGTAATATATTTTATGTTTGATAGCCAGTTATCTGTTAGAACTTATAGTTCAATTCACATATATAATGTTTAAAAGTATTTATATTTTAATTTAAATATGCATATAAAACATTATTTTCCCTCTAACATATGCTTTGAGTGTCAGAATATACAGTGAAATAAATACTGCCAAAAATAACTTTGTTATTAAAACTTTAATGCAAAGATTTACCATAGTCATCATGATCAATTTGTACTCATTATTTTTATTTACAATCATTTATTCACTACAGAAATATTTAAATATATTTTGAATTTTTTTTCTTCAAGACAATCACCATTTTTCAAAATGGTCACGATTTTATAAGATTAATGATATCAAAGGATACTGATGGCATTAAAGCTACATAATTTGGAAATAAAATGGTGACAGTGATGCTAAAATATATAATACAGTACAGTGTTCATTTATACAGTATAAAATTTTATGTTTTGATTATAAAATAAAAATATTAATATATTTTATCTAATTTTCAATTAGTTTCTTTACAATATAATCTGTGCATTTAATTTATGATATATTAAAAAGTCTTTTTATCAGTAATGATTATAATGAGAAAACAATATCAGTTTGGTCCAGTACAATAAATATTCAAGAACAATTTTGATCATATACAACAACATAGTGTATTAATATTCAATTTTAAAATATGTATAGTAAGTAGAATATATTCACTTAATCAATGTTATTGATAAAATTTTTTATGAACATTCCATTGCTTGTTGGCAAAATATATTAATTGCCATTGTAAAATAATTATCTTAATTGTATATTATTTTGAGGGGAAAATGATTTCATGCATTATGCAATTAATAATTGGCCACACATGATCAAGCATTATGAATCATAAATTTAAATATCATTTATTTAATAAATTCAAATTTAAAATTTTATAATTTTGTTCAGATGATGGCATTTTTTATCATAAATTAATAAAAAATCTTTACAAATGTAAATAGTAAATAATATTCATGTCAGATATGTTAATCTCATTCACAATCATGGACCAGTACATATTGTATAACAAACTGAAATCTATATTACAAAAACTTTCAAAATTAAAAATGACTTTTCATTATTAATTTTGAAACTGCACATACAAAATAACACATGTATAAAATACAATTATGTTACAGATATTTTTATGAAGAAGAAAACATGTTTTTTTTTAAAAATTCTTTTATTAAAGTTGGAAAATTGGTTTGATTATTAAGTTTTGATCCTTCTCAAGTTACAATAAAATTTTAAAATTGAAGTTTGTTATATTTAAATTTAGTAGAATTTCTTTAAATCTGCTATATAACTTAAGTTATAACAGATAATCCATTTGGAGGGTTTATCTATTCAGTAGATTAATCAGTTTTTTAGATATGGAGCAGAAGGTGGGAAAATATTAAAAATATTGAATAATTTCATGTATTGCAGTTAACAATTATACTTAGAACATTGATTTGAATTAAATAAATATCTTGAGAGGGTAATATAATTTTTTTTCAATTTAATAACATTTTAAATTAGTTAAGGTAATTACTTTCAGAAATAAAGAGCACTTTTAAGCAATATATGTACAAGGTCTATATTTATTTAATTTTGTAGTTTGTTTCAATTTAATGATTTGATTAAAACTATAATTAAATTTTAATGTAAACATATATTTTATTTAATAAAAACATAATTTACGAGCACAGTTTTTGTTAGTAAGCAATGGTCATAAAATTTGAAAATAACATATTTAAGTTAAGGTATTAAAAGAAGGTTTGCATTTTGATGTCAGATATAAAAATCATTAAAAATTATAATTTTTTAAATAACACACACACACACACACATATATATATATGATGTTTTCATGGTTGTATGATGTAGACAAATGATGTTTGGGGCAAGACTGTGTGTTATTTTCTATTATATATCGATATTTTGATGAATTAGCATCTGCCATTGTGAAGATTAACTATTGAAAGCCATATATCTATATATATATGTGTGTGTGTGTGTAATATTCAAAGCAATATATATATATATATATATAATTGTATGTTAATATATGTAATTATATAATTAAATATTCATAAATACAGTAATCAGATATATTTTAAAAATTTTGTCCACTTTGGAGTGCTTTTGACTATCCTCATAGTTTTGTCAACTAACACTTTGAAAGGCTAACCTTCCCACAATTCTGTAATCTTAATGTTTGTTGCCTGCATGTTAATTAGGTCATGTTTGTAATTGTATATTAGCATAGCTTCTTTTATTTTTATTTTTTTGTTATTTTTTTCAATTTGCAATATTTCAACATTGTTGTAATTGAAGTTAAACCATATATATAACTGATTACTGTATTTATAAATATTCAATTATATAATTATTTACATTGCTTTGAAGAAATAAAGACATCAAATTATAATATATAAAATGAAGTTACTGTTAACACTAACTGAAATAATTATACAAATATATAAACCATTATACAATTACAAATATCCAGTAACGCCCTCTGTTTAATAGTCTATATCTCAATAATAGTGAACTTCAAACTGATACCACTTTGAAGTTGTACACTAAAGGATGTTAAATATTGAAATACAAACTAACTTAAACACAGAGCATGAAATTTTAAATAAACAAACAATCTTAAATTTTGGAAATAAACTAACAAGTTTACAAACTGTTTTAAATACAAACTAAACATTAGATATTAAACTTTAAATAATTCTCCCAAACTAAATGAAAATAAAGTTACTGTTAACACTAACTGAAATAATTATACAAATATATAAACAATTATACAATTACAAATATCCAGTATTTGCAAAATTTAAGATCATTTGCTTACTTAACATTTCATGTTCTGTGTTTAAGATAATTTGTATTTCAATATTTAACATCCTTTAGCATACAACTTCAAAGTGGTATCATTTTGAAGTTCACTATTATTGAGATATAGACTATTAAACAGAGGGTGTTACTGGATATTTGTAATTGTGTAATGGTTTATATATATATATTGAAATGATTCCCACCATGGTAGTGTATGTTTACATTTTCAATTTTTTAAATCATCTGAATTCAAACTCTTGTCCTTATCAAACCAACTTTTTCTACAGTTATTCTTTCTTTCTGAGGATGAATTTTTACAGTGACATGTGCATTACTGATAGCCCTTCCCATACGAAGTTTTCCCACAAAATTGAGTCATTCACCCCTCATATGAAGTTTTCCCAAACTTTGGGTCATTCAAAGGGGTAAGTGAAAAAACCGACAGCAGAACACACGTATATCAAGTAATTAAATCGAACCATCCCAGCTTTGACTTAACCTTTAACTAGACCTCTATGTTTATGGACAACGTATATATATATATATATATATATTGTTCATCGCCAAGCGCCAATCTTGTTATTTAACAAGAATCGTAGGGTCTGTTAAATATTTGTTTGATTCAGCCATTTAATTAGATGCCCACCTTGATGCTCAGGGTGTGGTAGCACATTTCACAGGAGAAGAAATGAAGGGGAATAAAGTTTCAAATCAATTCTTTTCTATAGCTTTCTATTTTCTTTTACTCCCATTAAAGTTTAAAATAACACTCTTAAAATCCTCATACACCTTTTTATGTAATCTGTTTCACTTTAAATTATCATTAAATGCACACCAGCATGCACGTGTATAAGATTTTGGAACATACTAAATTCTATAACATGTATCGAAATAAATCACTAATTTAATTTCTGATCTACTAATATTTATTCAAAAAAAATATAAACAATAAATGGCACATATATATATATATAATAAATATTTTTAATGAGTTACCATTAAAGAGAAAACAAAAAAAAAAATTAATAATACAGGTATATTATCAAATAATCACACAGTTAAGTTGGATTAAATTTAAGGATTTAAAAATGGCATAATAGGTGTATATTTATCAGCATAATATAGTCTGAATAAGTTGCATATGTGTTTCCGAGTGAACTCGTAGGTCAATTCCGGGGATCCTGTCTAGGCAAATATGGCGTCCATTGCTTCCACTTAATATTTCATTCCTTTAGTCCCTCTAAAGTGGCGTATTCAATCTGCTGTTCCTTCTTCTTTTGGATAAATTCTGGAATGGTGAACAATCTGCACTGGATTCAAATAGTTGTAGTTCTGATGGGCAATTGGGGATGTTAACTGAGGTATATATTTATGTGGCATAGGTAAAATGGCTGGAGTCCGAACACTGACCCCGGCATGATGGTGATTTTATCCTATGCGATCCATGAGATCACATATATTTAGTTCAGTTCGCACAATTTACTTCCCTAACTTTCTGCGTTTCCACTAATGTATGAGAATCTTCTCTTAATAAATCTTCTTCAATAATAATTTAGAATACCTGCTCTTCTTGCACGTCAGACCAGCAGAGCTCAACTGTCCTTTTTTTGAAAAATTAATTAATCAATCCCAGTTGCCTTGCTCCTTATCGCTGGTATTCCCTTGTTTCCAAAAATAGATTTTCTTATAAAATGTCAACAAAAGGAAAACCACTTAGCGATCTTGACTTTTACTTATCTAATTCTTTTTTTTTAAACTCCTGAACTTTTTAGTTATAAATCTTTTTGTCAACTTTAATTAAACAAAAGAAATCGAAAAGAGTTCAATAAATAATGGCATTCCATGTTCATTTCTCTAAAAATTATTTCTGCAAAATCCATTTAATTAAAACAAACACACACAAAAAATATCCATTCAAACAATTGGATTCTACTTTCTTTTTTTATTGAACAATGAGATATGTTTGGCTAATTTATTCAGAAAGTTTATAATTGTAAAAGAAACTTTTCTTTTACCTGCTTTAAAATCTTCTAAATTTTTATTTTCTTGTTCTCAACAATAACATTTATCTACATATACATATGCCACTTAAAATATATGCCCATACCCCTCATTACAGCAAATGCACGTGTGTTTGGTCTGTGCGACTTTTACAATTAATTATAGCATAATAATAATAATATATAAATAAAGAAAAAGTATCTACAAACTACATTTTCTTTCCTTTTGTAACAGGATTTGAATCCAGTTCCTGTTACAATGGACCCCATTTGAATGACTTCAAAATGAGGTTTATTTCATTTTGAAGGCTACCAAAGAAAAAAACAACTCTGACCCTCACCCTTTCCCATATCAATGTCTTTTCCCTTCCCTTCTATTCCCCATAAATTTCATTTTATTTTTGTTATGGTTTCTGGTGGTTAGAATCCTTTCCCTGATCATCATTTCTCCATTTGCCTCGATCTATAGGTTTATCCTGTTCGCTTTCACTCATATCTATAGCAGTCAACATTTCAGCTACCTCTTCAATCGATGACCTCCCATTTCCTATCAGCATCTGTTCCATCCTTGTTGGCAAATTATGCCTGATGATTCTAATTATGTGTTGCTCCATCATATTGCATTCATCCAAAGTTCACAATTTAGTCACTTGTCACCGAAAAAATTGTGTGTAGTTCTCTTGCCCATTTACTCTATACTTTTCCTCCATTGTGCGGTAACTAACGACCTCTTGCCGCTCTTCTGAACAAAACATTTCACACACAGCTTCAGTTTACTTTTTAAACATTTGAGGTTGGCAAAACAGTGACTCCCACCATGACAATGCATTCCCCGCCAAGTTGCTACTGCTATTATTACCTTGTTCCTTCAGACATTTTGTTTATGTTAAAGTCCCTCTGTAGGCTCTTGAGGTGCTCTACTGGCAAGTCTTCTATTTGGCTGTCGAATGAATGGATCTTAAGGAATTGGTTAACATTTGTCTGGCTACCTATCCCTTTCTCCGTGTTTTGCTGCTCTTCCCTTATCTTCTCTCCTATGACTTAGTCTGTCTTTCCCTTTTCTTCATCTTTCTCTTGAGACTGTGGCTTAATTTCAATTTCCTCTGTATTTTCCTCTACTTCTAATTTATATGTCACTTGCTTTTGACTCTCCCCCACCTCTGCCTTACTGATTTTTATTTTTTCGTGCAATGTTTTCTTCAATTCTGCCAACCCCTTTTCATTTTCTGTCTGCATCTCTGATAACCTTTCATTCATTTCTTCCTTTACATCCCTTATTTCTTTCGTAACCTTTCTTCCATTTCTTGCAACTTTACCATGATCTGTTCAAACATGTCCATTTCCTTTCCCTTGTCTGATGTTTCTGAATCCATGTTGCTCTGTGACCTAGTTTTCATCTGATTTTGATTTTATATTATTTTTTTAGTGAGATTAACAATATGTGCCAGGTTCAATGTCCCAGTTCCCCAACCATTTTCCATATAATATTAATTATTTTTTCCCTTTTTGTTTTTGCCCTATTTGCCTATATACCATTAAATTCTATTTTTTATTATTTTTCTCTCCCAGAAAAAAAATATTTAACTGAACAGCCGCAAATCTTTATACTTAAAAAAAGACTCTATTTCTTCTCTTTTTTTTCTTTTCCTTTTTTAAAAAAAAGTTCTCTCTTTTTGATTAATGCATCCTCTATATCCTTCAGCTGCATTCACTCTATCGATCTCCATACTTCAAAAGCCCCGTAATTGGGAGTCCATTGAAACAATTCCCATGATAGTAGTGTACATTTACATTTAAAATTTTTTAAATCATCTGAATTCAAACCTTTGTCCTTATCAAACCAACTTTTTCTACAGTTATTCTTTCTTTCCAAGGGTGAATTTTTACAGTGATGCGTGCATTACTGATAGCCCTTTCCATATGAAGTTTTCCCATAAAATTGAGTCATTCACCCCTCATACAATGTTTTTCCGAAT
The DNA here is from genome assembly GCA_028023455.1 of Epiperipatus broadwayi. NCBI lineage: Eukaryota > Metazoa > Onychophora > Udeonychophora > Euonychophora > Peripatidae > Epiperipatus > Epiperipatus broadwayi. Next base: position 8,544,650 of record JAQFVV010000040.1, read on the forward strand.
TTGGGCCATTCAAAGAGGTAAGTAAAGAAACTGACAGCAGAACACACATATATCAAGTAATTAAATCGAACCCTCCCAGCTTTAACTTAACCTTTAACTAGACCTCTACGTTTATGGACAACATATATATTATTTGTTTTTGTTCATTACCTAGTGCCAATCTTGTTATTTAACAAGAATTGTAGGGTCTATTAAATATTTGTTTGATTCATCTATTTAATTAGATGCCTGCCTTGATGCTCAGGGTGTGGGAGTGCATTGCACCAGAGAAGAAATAAAGGGGAATGAAGTTTCAAATCAATTCTTTTCTATAGCTTTCCATTTTCTTTTACTCCCATTACAGTTTAAAATAACACTCTTAAAATCCTCATACACCTTTTTATCTAACCTGTTTCACTTTAAATTATCATTAAATGCACACCAGCACTCATGTGTGTAATTTTTTGGAACATATAAATTCTATAACATGTATCGAAATAAATGACTAATTTAATTTCTGATCTACTAATATTTATTCAAAAAAAATATAAACAATAAATGGCACATATATATATATAATAAATATTTTTAATGAATTACCATTAAAGAGAAAACAAAAAAAAATTAATAATACAGGTATATTGCCAAATAATCGCACAGTTAATTTGGATTAAATTTAAGGATTTAAAAATGGCATAATTGGTGTATATTTACCGACATAATATAGTCTGAATAAGTTGCATATGTTTCCGAGTGCACTTGTAGGTCAATTCCGAGGATCCTGCCTAGGCAAATATGGCATCCATCACTTTCACTTAATATTTAATTTCTTTAGTCTCTTTAAAGTGGCATATTCAATCTGATGTTCATTCTTCTTTTGGCTAAATTCTGGAATGGCAAATGATCTGCACTGGATTCAAATAGTTGTAGTTCTGAAGGGCAATTGGGGATGTTAACTGAGGTATATATTTATGTGGCATAGGTAAAATGGCCGGAGTCTGAACACCAATCCCAGCACGATGGTGATTTTACCCCATGCGAACCATGAGGTCTTGTATATATTTAATTCAGTTCACACAATTTACTTCCCCAACTTTCTGCTTTTCCACTAATGTATGAGAATCTTTTCTTAATAAATCTTCTTCAATAATAATTTAGAACACCTGCTCTTTTTATATGTCAGACCAGCAGAGCTAAACTGTCCTTTTTTAAAAAAATAATTAATCAATACCAATTGCCTTTCTTCTTATCACTGGTATTCCCTTGTTTTCAAAAATAGATTTTTTTATAAAATGTCAACAAAAGGAAAACCACTTAGCGATCTTGACTTTTACTTATCTAATTTTTTTTTTTTAAATCCTGAACTTTTTAATTATAAATTTTTTCATCAACTTTAATTAAACAAAAGAAATTGAAAAGAGTTCAATAAATAATGGCATTCCATGTTCATTTCTCTAAAAATTATTTCTGCAAAATCCATTTAATTAAAACAAACACAAAAAATATATCCATTCAAACAGTTGGATTCTGCTTTCTTTTTTTATTGAACAATGATATACGTTTGGATAATTTATTCAGGAAGTTTATAATTGTAAAAGAAACTTTTCTTTTACCTGCTTTAAAATCTTCTAAATTTTTATTTTCTTGTTCTCAACAATAACATTTACCTACATAAACATATGCCACTTAAAATATATGCCCATACCCATCATTACAGCAAATACACGTGCGTTTGGTCTGTGCGACATTTACAATTAATTATAGCATAATAATAATAATATATAAATAAAGAAAAAATATCTACAAACTACATTTTCTTTCCTTTTGTAACAGGGTTTGAATCCAGTTTCTGTTACAATGGACCCCATTTGAATGACTTCAAAATGAGGTTTATTTCATTTTGAAGGCTACCAAAGAAAGAAAACAACTCTGACCCTCACCCTTTCCCATATCAATGTCTTTTCCTTCCCTTCTATTCCCCATAAATTTCATTTTATTTTTGTTATGGTTTCTGGTGGTTAAAATCATTTCCCTGATCATCATTTCTCAATTTGCCTTGATCTATAGGTTTATCCTGGTCGCTTTCAATCATATCTATAGCATTCAACATTTCAGCTACCTCTTCAATCGATGACCTCCCATTTCCTATCAGCATCTGTTCGATCCTTGTTGGCAAATTATGCCTGATGATTCTAATTATGTGTTGCTCCATCATATTGCATTCATCCAAAGTTCACAATTTAGTCACTTGTCACCGAAAAAATTGTGTGTAGTTCTCTTGCCCATTTACTCTATACTTTTCCTGCATTGTGTGGTATCTAATGACCTCTTGCCGCTCTTCCGAACAAAACATTTCACACACAGCTTCAGTATACTTTTTAAACATTTGAGGTTGGCAAAACAGTGACTCCCACCCCCACCAAGTTGCTACATGCTATTATTACCTTGTTCCTTCAGACATTTCGTTTATGTTAAAGTCCCTCTGTAGGCTCTTGAGGTGCTCTACTGGCACCTCTTCTATTTGGCTGGCAAATAAATGGATCTTAAGGAATTGGTTAACATTTGTCTGGCTACCTATCCCTTTCTCCATGGTTTGCTGCTCTTTCCTTATCTTCTCTCCTATGACTTGGTCTGTCTTTCCCTTTTCTTCATCTTTCTCTTCAGACTGTGGCTTAATTTCAATTTCCTCTGTATTTTCCTCTACTTCTAATTTATCTGTCACTTGCTTTTGACTCTCCCCCACCCCTGCCTTACTGATTCTTATTTCTTTGTGCAATGTTTTCTCCAATTCTGCCAACCCCTTTTCATTTTCTATCTGCATCTCTGATAACCTTTCGTTTATTTCTTCCTTTACATCCCTTATTTCTTTCGTAACCTTTCTTCCATTTCTTGCAACTTTACCATGATCTGTTCAAACATGTCCATTTCCTTTCCCTTGTCTGATGTTTCTGAATCCATGTTGCTCTGTGACCTAGTTTTCATCCGATTTTGATTTTATATTATTTTTTTAGTGAGATTAACAATATGTGCCGAGTTCAATGTCCCAGCTCCTCTACCATTTTTCATATAATATTTATTATTTTCCCCTTTTTGTTTTTGCCCTATTTGCCTATATACCATTAAATTCTATTTTTTATTATTTTTCTCTCCCAGAAAAAAAATATTTAACTGAACAGCCATGAATCTTTATACTTAAAAAAAAAGACTCCATTTCTTCTCTTTTTTTTCTTTTTCTTTTTTAAAAAAAAGTTCTCTCTTTTTGATTAATGCATCCTCTATATGCTTCAGCTGCATTCACCCTATCGATCTCCGTACTTCAAAAGCCCCATCATTGGGAGTCCATTGAAACAATTTCCATGATAATAGTGTACATTTACATTTTAAATTTTTTAAATCATCTGAATTCAAACCTTTGTCCTTATCAAACCAACTTTTTCTACAGTTATTATTTCTTTCCAAGGGTGGATTTTTACAGTGATGCGTGCATTACTGATAGCCCTTTCCATATGAAGTTTTCCCATAAAATTGAGTCATTCACCCCTCATACGAAGTTTTTCTGAATTTGGGCCATTCAAAGAGATAAGTAAAGAAACTGACAGCAGAACACACATATATCAAGTAATTAAATCGAACCCTCCCAGCTTTAACTTAACCTTTAACTAGACCTCTACATTTATGGACAACATATATATTATTTGTTTTTGTTCATTGCCTAGCGGCAATCTTGTTATTTAACAAGAATTGTAGGGTCTATTAAATATTTGTTTGATTCATCCATTTAATTAGATGTCCGCCTTGATGCTCAGGGTGTGGGAGTGCATTGTGCCAGAGAAGAAATGAAGGGGAATGAAGTTTCAAATCAATTCTTTTCTATAGCTTTCCATTTTCTTTTACTCTCATTAAAGTTTAAAATAACACTCTTAAAATCCTCATACACCTTTTTATCTAACCTGTTTCACTTTAAATTACCATTAAATGCACACCAGCACTCATGTGTGTAATATTTTGGAACATATAAATTCTATAACATGTATCGAAATAAATGACTAATTTAATTTCCGATCTACTAATATTTATTCAAAAAAATATAAACAATAAATGGCACATATATATATAATAAATATTTTTAATGAATTACCATTAAAGAGAAAACAAAAAAAATTAATAATACAGGTATATTACCAAATAATCGCACAGTTAAGTTGGATTAAATTTAAGGATTTAAAAATGGCATAATATAGTCTGAATAAGTTGCATATGTTTCCGAGTGCACTTGTAGGTCAATTCCGGGAATCCTGCCTGGGCAAATATGGCGTCCATCACTTTCACTTAATATTTAATTCCTTTAGTCTTTTTAAAGTGGCGTATTCAATCTCATGTTCATTCTTCTTTTGGCTAAATTCTGGAATGGCAAACGATCTGCACTGGATTCAAATAGTTGTAGTTCACAAGGGCAATTGGTGATGTTAACAGGTATATATTTACATGGCATAGGTAAAATGGCTGGAGTCTGAACACCAATCCCAGCACGATGGTGATTTTACCCCATGTGAACCATGAGGTCTCGTATATATTTAATTCAGTTCACACAATTTACTTCCCCAACTTTCTGCTTTTCCACTAATGTATGAGAATCTTTTCTTAATAAATCTTCTTCAATAATAATTTAAAACACCTGCTCTTCTTATACGTCAGACCAGCAGAGCTAAACTGTCCTTTTTTAAAAAATTAATTAATCAATACCAGTTGCCTTTCTCCTTATCACTGGTATTCCCTTGTTTCCAAAAATAGATTTTTTTATAAAATGTCAACAAAAGGAAAACCACTTAGCATCTTGACTTTTACTTATCTAATTCTTTTTTTTTTAAATCCTGAACTTTTTAATTATAAATTTTTTCATCAACTTTAATTAAACAAAAGAAATCGAAAAGAGTTCAATAAATAATGGCATTCCATGTTCATTTCTCTAAAAATTATTTCTGCAAAATCCATTTAATTAAAACAAACACAAAAAATATATCCATTCAAACAGTTGGATTCTGCTTTCCTTTTTTATTGAACAATGAGATACTTTGGATAATTTATTCAGGAAGTTTATAATTGTAAAAGAAACTTTTCTTTTACCTGCTTTAAAATCTCCTAAATTTTTATTTTCTTGTTCTCAACAATAACATTTACCTACATATATGTATGCCACTTAAAATATATGCCCATACCCCTCATTACAGAAAATACACATGCATTTGGTGTGTGTGACTTTTACAATTAATTATAGCGTAATAATAATATATAAATAAAGAAAAAATATCTACAAATTACATTTTTTTCCCTTTTGTAACAGGGTTTGAACCCAATTCCTGTTACAATATATATAATTTCATAGTGTGTTTCAATTTAATGACTTAATAAAAACTAGGGGTTTACCTCTTTTCTTCCATAGCATAAGCTTGTGCTTAAAACACCTGTAGAGGTCCCTACTATCTCATTTTATACGCATATTATCGAGGTTATAGCCTCAGTAAATATTACTTATGTAATCAATGTGCGTTTAATAAATTTATAATTACAACTTTAAATTACTGTAATAGATTTCTAAATATAAAATCTTTCCATTGACTCATTGTAAATCGAAAGATTTCGCGAGTATTAATGTGTATTAAGAAATGTGGACTTAATCAGTGAAGTATTGAATAGCTTCACGCTAGCAGATCTAACCGCTTCAGCTTCACCTATTTAAATAGAAAGTAGGTTGAAGTAAAGAGGGGTTCCCCTCTTTTCTTCCATAGCGTAAGCTTGTGGTTAAAACACCTGTAGAGGTCCCTACTATCGCATTTTATACGCATATTATCGAGGTTATAGCCTCAGTAAATATTACTTATGTAATCAATGTGCGTTTAATAAATTTATAATTACAATATTTTATATTGTGTAGACAATATTGGTGTCCAATCAGGTTGATATTTATTTAGTATATAAATGTTATTAATAAATTTTATACATTATTCCAATATAGATTTTGGATTATTTTATTAATAGAGCCTGCTTACCCTTTGTTTATTTTATTTCCTTACATATTTGGTTTATTTATCTTGTACGACACTATAAGTTTTAGCTAGCCTATTTATATTATTACAGATTTGGTATTGTACAATTAATACTATTATAGATTTTAACTTTATACAATTTATAGGGCATATAAAAGTGAACAGTCCATATGGTCAATTTATTCCGTTAACAATTTTAGTATTCATCATGTTAGTGTTTTATTATTATAAAAGATTAATTAAATCTTTTTTATTTTGTACTATTATAGATTTAGCTTGCTCAAAAGCTTGGGGTATTAACAAGAGCAATTCTCATGTTCTCTTTTTTATACTAGTACATATTTGGCATTCAGAGCTAAGACATATAAATTGAGACTCTTTTTTTCTATTGTTTATTTTTCTTCTGCTACAGATTTGACATCCAAAGTTTGGGCATGAAACAGAGTTTCTCTCAATGCTCCCATTTTTTTACCATTATAAATCAAAATAATCTTAATTACTAAAGTATCTTATAGATTTTCTTCTTCTATTTTTATTACACAGAATCTTGTTTGAATTGTTGCGGTTTATTAAAATAAAAACTGCCCATTTCATATTTTTGATTTACATCAATGAATAAAAGAAATAACCAATATGAAAATTTTAACTATTTTTCATTCATTAAACATCTTTATTACTGTTTTTAATTTTAGAGAATTATTATAGAAAATACTTTCTAATCTTTAAATAAAGACATATTTTTCACTTAGGGTTTATTTGTAGGTAACTCAAAATCTTATTCTTGTGTGGCGATTCTTGATTAACATTTTGGGCTTTCCAAGCCTTCTTTTGTGAAATGAATTTAAGATTTACATAACAAAATTGACTTTTGACCTTAATAGAAAAACATTAATGTCCTCTTCATTACAAGTAAATTTTTAGTTATAAATATCCTTATTTATCTGACGAAATTAATATAGAACACAAAAATAGTAACTATAAAAATCAAAATGTTCAAACAATTTCAAATTGCATGTAATAATTACTAATTGCATTTTCTATTTGAAAAAATCACTTGAAATACAAAAATTATTATTCTCCATGACGAACACTCATCAAAAGTAGTTCATTAAAATTATAACTGATTATCGTTCTGATAACATACAACGTTCTCGGAGAGAAATTAATCGGAATTTTGTATGATATGATAATACTAACCTCTTGCTATGCTGTAAACAAGGAATTATAAAGCGATAATTAAATCTGAAGCAAGTGATCTAAATAATTAACAATAAGTCTTCTATTGATTTTATTTAAAACTAAAAAATGTCCACTTTTAGCTTAGCCATCAAAATTATCACAGTCTAAACTCTCCATACAGTATCACCACCAGTGCAAGCCAGAGTAATCAATGGATGCAAAAAGGTTTGCACATAAAATCCTTATCTAGTGTCTACTCATCGAATATCTCCAGACTGTTTTCCAGCATGTGGCTTTCTTAGGATCTAATGCAAACTTCCAGCAGCCATTTTACCTTATTAGCTAACTATAAAGTTTTGAGTACAAAATAAAACACAATGATGTTTTCAGTCCAAGCTCATTAGCTTGTATAGTTGTGTAGATCTGAAATCAGTTCAGCATCCATACTTTTTGTGTCTTTGGTTCTTTAATAAAAACAGGCACCATAATCCTATTGGGTAGAATTGGTTTTAAATATACATCACATAATCGTCATTTTTATGCTTACACAAGCTGTTTACACAGAGGCTACACTTTCCTTGCACTGGTGGTGCTATGATATGGAGAGTTTAGCCTTTGTGTAAACAGCTTTTATAGACATAAGAAATAGTGAACATGTGAGGTTTAGTGGTTTAAATCCAATCATGACCAATAGGATTACAGTGACTATGGTTATTAAAGAACAAAAGACATCAAAAAGTAGGAATGCTGAACTGAGTTTAAATCTATACAATTATACAAGCTAATAAGCTTGAATTGGAAACATTATTATGTTCTTATTTTTTACTCAAAGCTTTATAGTTAGGTGAAGCAGTGAGTGTTAGCTTAAGATTGAGCTTCATGGTTCTATCTACTAACCTGTAATTAAACCCTATATTCCATCCTGCTCCTTAAGTCACACACACACACACACATATATATATATATTATAATGATCTGAAAGAAAGTGGAGGTAGGAGTCTTACCGCAATCTGCACTACAAGGACGCCATCTAGGCATTTGAATCTAGAAAAATTTATATAGTAGGCACATACGTAAGTTGTTAAGATTTCACTTTATTTAAATATTTAGACCATTAGCCCATTGTCACTAGCTCATGGAGATGCAGAGATAATAAATAACTTGTTTAATTTGTATCTTAAATATATATATAAAAAATAAAAGCCACTGCCAGTAATGAACACACAAACATTTATTTATGCACATATAAATTTTGAATCATTTTAAATTTTGAAGAATAATATTTATTATTTTAGATTTTAACATTTTTTTAATAAATCAATTATTTTATATAGCGCAAAGTTTTATAAACTGTAATAGCTAAACAGCATTAAGCTGTTGCACATGCGCTTTGCAGATTTTAACTATAAATGACTGAATACAAACACTTCAAACACACGATAAAGACTTTGGGAAAAGATAGAATGGCCATCTATCTTTTCTTTTAATTTAACTTATTATTTTAAAATTGTAAATCATCTACACAGATGAAATTTATATTTATTTTAAGATTGTTGAGTATGAATAAACTACATAGATCTGCATTTGAAAAGAAAATATTCTATCCATTATTTAACCTTAGGCCAAAAGTTCACAGTCAAACCGGCATCAATCCATCTGATACATTGATGTATTCAATGTAGCATGAAAGTACAACAGCACAAATATATACCATACTGTCCAGGAATGTACATCTGAACAGCATGGTTAGAGAAGACATTGACTCTTGTCCAATACAGGAATGTTACATCTGTATGGCAAAAAGAACAATAAAAAAAAACTCCATAGGAAGGGACAGCATTTCTCCACATTACTTTTTCCTTTCATAAGAAAACAGAGGTGTGTGGCGTATAATGGAGATCCTGCATGTAGCGAACCTCATACTACGTCTACTAATTACACCAATATATCCAATCCATTGACCTAATTCAACTACGAAATGAATAACCTAAGATTACTTTACAAATCTATATAGCCATTCACACCTGACTTAAAATTAACATTTATTTAAATTTGCACAGATTGATTTATAAAAAATTGTTTTTTTAATGTTGAGCATAGATCGACTACACAGATTACACGCTCAAAAACATTTCAAAATAAACATAAATAATCAAAATATAAAGTCATTGCACGAGGGAATTCACAAGAAACCCAATGGCATTCACCATAAAATGCCACATTAACACCAATAACTAAAAAGACATCTGAATAAATACATTTTAGATATTCAATGTAAGATATTATTTACCAAATGTCTATATATTTTGATCAAATATGAAAACAAAAACATAATTAAACATGAACGAATCCATGCAAGCATCTATGCCCAACTTAAATTTAATGCATTTAAATAATTTAATAGAAATATAAAGAAAATAAAAAAAATGGAAATGATTTTTTTTTTAGCAAACTTAAATGTGTAAAATGTAAACATTAATTATCAATTTGAAATTCAAAAGTCAGATAAGAGTTCATTTTAAAATTGAGATTCTGAATATTAAAAGCTTGAATGAAAGTTCTTACTTATTTTTGAATTTTATAATAGTTCATATCTTACAGAAGGAGAATCATGGTTCCTGATGTCAATTCCCATGAAGACTTTCATGGAAGACTGGTCTGATATTCTGGAGGTAACCTTAACTGGTTCCATTCCGGTATCACATTCATTTTATTTTTAAAATAAGTAAGAGAGAGCGACAAGTGCGTCTTATCACTCTTCCCACCAAATCAAATTGGAACTATCTGGAAACTGTTTTAATTTGAATTCTTTTTCCTTTTTATAATCATCCTATGGATTCAATGAACAAAACGTCACTATTCCATTTTTTTTCCATTATGGTCCAAGCCTTTATTGCTGCTTCTATATTGAACAAGCTAATTCTTTTTATTCTCTTATCTATATTTCATTTATTTTAAGTGCCCCAAGGGCTAGTTTGCTTTTCAATTAATTTATAAAACAATCATTTCTATTTACAAAAATATATAAATCCTTTTATAAAAATATACGTTCAAATACTTTTTTCATTTATTAAAAAAATTTTTTTTAAAGTTTTGCATCTGTGTGAATATATATATATATATATATACACGTTTAACAACTCTTTTAATTTTTTTAGCTTTTAGTTTTTAATAAATTTATTTTTATTTGTGAACTTAAAAGATTTTATTTTAAATTAATGTAATGGCATATTTATATACCGTTACAATATATATATATATTTGAGATGTGAGCCTAAAATCATAAAATTTTAACTTTTAAATAACATTTTTTAATTATTATTAATTATTTTTTATTAAAGTACATAGGTGTGGCTCAAATATATATATATATATATATAAGAGCAAACATATTAACAAAATATTAATTTTATAAACATTTTTATTATGCATCATTTATAAAACTTTTTTTTAAAATTGTTTTTTTTATTAAACTGTATATTTTTATAAAATCCAAGATGAAAGATGCAACCGTTTATTATCCAAAAATAATTAAAGGGTTTAAAATATAATATTGTTTTAATCTTGGGAAGGAATTTTAAATTAAGGTTTTACTGAAAATATAATTAGAAATGAGATTAATAGATTTTACTTTTGTATAAACATTTTTGTCAAATTTATTTCTAATCTGGAAATGGATTTGAATATATTTTGGAATGCTATCAAATGTTTGCATCTTCAAAAACAATGGATAAAAAAAGTAAGAATTTTTTAGATCAGAGATTAGATCTAGAGCTAGAAATAAGAAATTAAGAGCATTCTACAAATACCTGACTGGGGTATAAAATGGGTGAATTTTAAACACCAACAGATTAGCTAATATCGAGAGAACTGTATTGTTAATATAATCAATGCATCTTTGAAATCTGAAAATGATAATCGGGTAAAACCAGTCACCTTTCCGAGCCCTGTGGGTTCATCCTCCACTGCCATAATATCCTGATGCCCTGAAATGAAGGAAAACCTATGAACTCTGGAATGCTGAATGGAAGCTGGCTGTCACCAAGAACTCACATAGATCCATTAAATGCCATACTTTGAAAATGAACTCTTAAATTGTGCAAGGTAATGATTTTTATACCACCTGAAAATAAATCTAGCCTAACTAATCTCGAATGTTACTATCAAAATTTTTAATGTATGATTTAACTTTGTACCTTTTCTAATATGTAAATTGCTCTCAAATGATTTCTATAAATTTAATTTTCTCTCATATGCTCTAACTTTCTTTAACTTTGGTGTGGTCAATTATCTATATGTATTTATTATTTGATTTTATATCTCTGTTTTGCTTATTACTAATATATGCCAATCTCAAGCAACCTGATTTCTAAAAATCTTTTTTTTCCTTTTTAACTAAACCACTATGAAGTAAGATTATTAATTTCCCCATAAAATATAATGTATAATTAAATAATATGCTAACCAGATTGTTTTCATGAGTTAACATCTTATTTTGTGTTTTAGTATCAAATTTGTTATTTGTCCAATTCCAAATAGAATAAAGTAATTCTGCCTGGGGTAAATCCATCACTTAGGCTAATTAATGCAATAAAATATTTTTAAAATGTTAATTATTCAATTCTGAAAGGGTGACTTAATTGTTTCTTATATATAACTGTTAGTTTTTATTTTTTTTCCATACTCTTAAAATATCACATGCTTAAATATTCTCAGTTGTTGTAAAATCCATGAAGGTGGAATTGAATTATATTAAGTAGTAGAAAAGGAGAGTGTCAAATCTTAAGTATATTTTATTAAATGAAATCTTCCCTATATATATATATAGTAGAAAAGGAGGGTGTCATATAAATATATATGCTATGCTGCTATCTGCTATATATATATATATATATATATATATATATAGCAGCATAGCATATTATTTATCTAAATTATGGCATTCAAATAAGGGTCATTTATTTTTAAAGTAGTAAATCTTATTCAATGTCATTAGTGACATTTATCCATTCTGTGTTAGTGACATCTGGCTTATCTTCATAAATATATTATGTGCTTCTAATCTGGGGGTTTCAACAAGATCAAACCCATAGATTTATTCTCATGTCCTGTCCTGTGGATAGTTGAGCTTCCCAGAACTTATTTAATATAAAAATGCATCTGATGGTCATTCCAGTATGCATGGCACACACTATGCCTATCCACTTATCTTTATATAATAGGCCTCTGCATGTTGGTGATGTACATGACATGCCTATCCACTTTTCTCTAAGCACTTCCCAAAGAAGTAAGTCTTAGACTTTGTTTTCATCCAGAAGCACAAGCCTTCTCTTTGATTTTTTCACTATGGTCAGTACCATCACTACTCTGTTTATTATCTCTTTTGCTTCATAACCCAGTTTTAATGCTCTAATATTAAGATTGCACTCTGCTTAAATATATATATATATATATATATATATATTATATATATATATATATATATATATATATATATATATATATATATATATATATATATATATATTATATACATGGAGCTTTACCAAAACCTTTGAACAAGCATATTTTTGTTTACATAAACATCAAAAGAGTCAGAATTCACTATCTCTTTTGTTAGCTCCACCTTTTGACTCTTTTGACATTTATATAAACAAAAATACGCTGGTTCAAAGGTTTTGGTAAAGCTCCATCTATTGATCATAAATGCAAGTGATAGCAAGTTACGTGATTTTGTTTTTCATATATATATATATAATGCCGAATATCACTAGTTTTATTAATAATGTTATTTCAGTCTTATTGTACAATTCCACCATCATAATTTATTTCTGTATTTAAGAGTATATATCTGCCTTGGGGAAAATAAAGTGTTCTGTTCTTTAAATGTTAACTAAAAGAATTTTCAATAATTATTTTGTCAGATAATCAAATATAATTTTTCAAATGATTTTATTTATTTTCACGACCATAATGTCGTGAAAATAGTTTTCTTATATAGATAATAATTCTTGGAACACTCTCCGAAATAATGTTAGTCACCACATTTCAGAACCTTAAATCAAAGCATTAATGGCAATCTTATGTAATCTTTTTTAATAATTGATTGGCATCTTAATATTATACCCACCAAAGATGTGTGTTAAATTATATATACTATTAAGTTAATAAAAGAGCATATGAGAACCCTTTGTGTGAACTCCAATCTGTGATTATCATTTGATAGACTGTTCATTCATGCACATATAAATGTATATAATTAAGTCATAATGTATAATAATTAATTCTTCATATTAAACTATTTTATAATGTCTAACTTGTTTGAGTCATTTGAATTCCCTTTTCTCCACTTCCACACATACAGCCATGTGTATACATATTTTAGTTAAGTCATAGTTAATAAATGTCTCACTGTCTCTTCATTCTGCTAGTGGGCCAGACTTAAGAATAAATTCTTGTGTGCCATCATTATATATTATTCATTAGGCGTTTGATCTAAATCTCAGCTTGACTGGGTTTGAAGTATATTTCATTGAGTTCTAGCTCATGTTAGATGATTATTAAAGAACAAAAGACACCAAAAGGTATGGATGCTGAACTGAATTCAAATCTATACAACTATACAAGATAATGAGCTTGAATTAAAAACATTATTGTTCTTATTTTTTTACTCAAAGGTTTACAGTTAGATAATAAAGCAAAAGGTGGCTGCTGGAGTGTTGTGTTAGATTCTAAGATCTAAATGCAGTGCTCTCAGGTCCAGGGCTCCTCACTAATGAAAGCCACAAGCTAGAAACTAATTTGGGGATATTGGAAAATTAGGCACTAGATAGGTATTTTATGTACAAACCTTTTTGCATCCATTGATTACTTTGGCTTGCACTGGTGGCGCTACTGTATGGAGAGTTTAGCCTCTGTGTAAACAACTTGTGTAAGCATAAGAAATGGTGATCATAAAAATTATACAAGTAAAATTATTAAACCAAATATTTTTCCAAGTGTGAAAATTTAAAGATTTACAGTTTTTCAGACTCCACATTAGTAACTAAGCATCTCTCCATGAAATTTATATACATTAAATTAAATATTTCCATGGAACTTAGCTATTTTTCATGAATTAAGTGAGATTAAACCTTCAGTTAAATGTATTCAGGCAACTACTAATTAAAATTTAAAGTGCAAGCCAACCACATGATGTTGTAATAGACAAAAACTCTATTTTAATTTTACTTGAGACTCATAGACGATCACTTCTATATATGTTCATTGGAAAATAAAGATTTTGCATTAGACTCTTGATTTTATGAATAAGAATTTAGACAAAATATCAGTAAAGAAAAGGATGGAGCAAAAAAAATCCTTTACTTTATTGTGGTTAGCTCCAAGAACAAAAAATGCTGTTGTGTGAGAGTCTGTTGGAATAATGAAGAAGATATAACATTTCTCTGCAACAATTTATGCAAATATAGAAAAGCGATGTTTTGCATAAATTGTACTGATAATCTAACCTTTATAACGTAAACCAAGATAAAGTATAAATATCAGACTAAAAGCGTAGAAACAAATCATTGATACCTTTATATTTTGTGCTATCTTATAAATGTTATAACTGCTTGTAAATTCTAGTAATAAAAATCTAAAATAAAAAATATAATAAAAATTTTCATTAATAAAAATTATTGTTTACAATATATATATAAAGTGATATTATTTAATTATTTTATTCCGTTAAGCTTGAATTACGATTCGGATGAATAAATGAAAAATGTTAATTTTAAAATCTGTGACGATTATAAAATTTGTCTGACGACGACTAGATTCGAATCGCATTCAAATAAACTTGAAAATTTCACTTAATATTTTTCAGATATATTTAAAAGTGTAATCGGCAACAAATTAAGGTCAATCATAAAATATTTATTTCTGGATGCGGGTGTTTTTATTTGAAAATAGAAATAAACTTGAAAAAGAACTCAAACTTAACCTTCCAATATTTGGAAAATCTGATGTTTAAGGATTTTTCTGTCATTGTTTCTTTTCTCTGTGAGGAGTGGTTGAAAAAAAAGTCTTGCATTAGCTTATTTAATAGCTTTATTTAATTTTCCATTTATAAACACACATACATCTTTATACATATATACGTATCAATTTTAAAATTAAAACTGATTGCTAATCAATTTTTGTTAGCTCTGCTTACAATAGAATTATATTTTCAAAAATAAAAACAATAGATAATTATAATTTAACTTACTCCATATTTGAATCAAAGGGTTACTAAATAGTAGTGCCAGACACGAAGCATTTACTTATATTCTGTTTGTCTTTTGTTAACTGTTATCACAATGATGAAATAAATGTCAGTATTCATAGCATTGGATAAAATTAAATTAGCAATTAAAATTTCACATTATTTGTCAAAACAAAGTTAAAAACAAAATCAAATTTAACACTGAATCACGAAATCAATAAATAAAAACGAATACAGACAATTTTGTGAACATTATAATTTAAAACAAAATAATTACATTTTTTATAAATCATTAAAGAAGTTTCATAAAAGAAAACAAGAACTTTAACTATGTCTGTAGCACACGTGTATATATATATATACTACAAATCGATGTCTCTATTTCTTCAAAATAATAAGTAAACTTATAAATAAATATTAAAAAATACAGTTATTAAAATTTGTGAAAAAGAACAAAAATATAAATGTAACATAGGAGCGCTTTCAACTATCCTTGTAGTCTTTGTCAATTAATCATTTGAAAAGTCAACTTTCCCATAATTCCGTGATCTTAACTTTTGCTGCCTGCCTATTGATTAAGTCTTGCTTGTATTTATATATTAACATAGCTTCCTTGATTTTTCTTTTATTATTTCTTTCAGTTTGCAATATTTTTACATTATTATAATTGAAATCGAAACCATATATACATGATTCATTATGGTCATAAAAACAGAAGCTGATAAATTATCATTATCTTTAGATATTTGTTTCTTATTCTGAACTCTTTTTAATAACAATTGCGCTTTTATTCTTTTTTCCAATGTGCATTTTGACTCACCTATATATCCATTACCACCTACACATCCATTTATAAATGATACAATTTTTATTTGTAAATAAGGTTTCATCTTTACAGTTATTTATTAATTTATTTAATGTAGATGTTGCATAAAATGCAATGGCACATACACCTTTATAAATTTTCCTTATGAAACTTGCCTGTTGATTCGAAATATATGGTATTTATATCCAAATTTTATTATTACAAGAATTAACATCTTTATTAATCTTATTTTTAATTTTGTATTTATATTTTGAATTAAATTTTTTAATAGTATAATAAATGTAATGATAATTATATCCAACATTTAACAATTCATTAGAATACATTTCAATATTTTTGCCTTTATCCGATGAATATTTAGAAAGATTATCATTTTTAAGCAAGAAGGACTTTAAACCTGCTATTTTAGTGACATTGGTACTCTTGATTTATATGGAATGTAGCCTTTTTTTGCTATTGGTTTAATAGTCATGTTTATCTCTGTTTCTAGTTATCTTAAGATCTAAAAATTAAAAACACATTAAATTTTCATCTGTTTTAATCCATTTTAAGCCTTTTATATTATTTAATTCATCAAACAAATCTTTAATAGTATTTAACTTTCCACATACATACAAAAACATCACCAACTTATTAATAGTATAAAGTAATATTTTTTTGATGACATTCTTTTTTCAAAATATTTTCTTCCTATGTAATTACAAAATTACATATTTGAGCAACTGTAGGAAGACCCATTGGCAATCCATTAATCATTTTATAAAAATCATGCTTAAAAACTGCATAAATATTTTTATCAATAAGGCTTAATGTCTCAACAATAAATTTTATTATTTTAACATTAACGTTTTTTAACTGCAATGCGTTGATAATTATTTCAATAAAAGCCATTCTATCAATTGATCTGTACATTTCTAACGTCAAAGTACACATTACATCATGAACATCAATATCAACTTTATTAATTTTATCAACAAAGTCAAATGATGAACGTATTGTATATTTACCAAAAACTAGGAATTTCCTGTAGCATTTTCTCAATTAATCGACATGTTGCATAATAAAATGCACCCCAAATCAATCATTAATCATAATGGTTCTTTCTATTTATGCAATTTTATATTTGAAAAGATCTTAAGAGATATTGCAGCAGAAGGATAAACCATATAATAAGTACACTTATCAACACATTATTTTTAGTTTTTTAAAAATTGTTATTAATAAATTGAATGCATAAACTATCAATATTTACCTTATTAACTTTTATAAAATTAAGATTGCTCATTTGAACAATATTAAAGATATTAAAGATTTGTTTGATGAATTAAATAATATAAACGGCTTAAAATGGATTAAAACAGATGAAAATTTAATGTGTGTTCAATTACTAGATCTTGAGATAACTAGAAACAAACATAAACTGGATTACTATATGATTATTAAACCAATAGGAAAAAGAGGCTACATTCCACATAAATCAAGAGTACCAATGTCACATAAGATGGCAGGTTTGATGTCCTTCTTGTTTAGCAATGATAATCTTTGTAAATATTCATCGAATAAAGGCAAAAATATTGAAATGTATTCTAATGAATTGCTAAATGTTGGATATAATTATGATCATATTTATTATACTATTAAAAATTTTAATTTGAAATATAAATATAAAAATAAAATTAATAATGATGTTAATTCTTGTGATAATAAAAATTGGATATTAATACCATATATTTCGAATCAACAGGCAAGTTTCATAAAAAAATTATAAAAGTATTTATGACATTGCATTTATGCACCAACTACATTAAATAAATTAATAAATAAGTGTAAAGATAAAACCTTACTTACAAATAAAAATGGTATCATTTATAAATGGATGTGTAGGTGTGGTAGTGGATATATAGGTGAGTTAAGATGCACATTGGAGAAAAAAAAACAAATGAGCACTTGTTATTAAAAAGAGTTAAAAATATAAAACAAAATTCTAAAGATAATGATAATTTATCAGCTTCAGTTTTTATGACCATAAAAATCATGTATACATGGTTTTGATTTTAATTATAATAATGTAAAAATATTGCAAAATGAAAGAAATAATAATAAAATAAAAATCAAGAAAGCTATGTTAATATATAAATACAAGCAAAACTTAATCAATAGGCAGGTAGCAAAAGTTAAGATCATGGAATTATGGGAAAGTTGACCTTTCAAAGTATTAGTTGACAAAGACTACAAGGATAGTTGAAAGCACTCCTAAGTGACATTTATATATATATTTGTATATATATATATATATATATATATATATATTAACAAATTTTAATTACTATTTTTTCTAATATTTATTTATAAGTTTATATATATAAATGTAAAAATATAATACCCATTATAAAAAAAATATATGTAATATACAAAGAAACAATTTAACAGTAAATTGTTGTACCGTTAAATTGTTTGTTTGTATATTATATATATATATCAGGGATGAAGTGTCTATGTATGGAATGGAACTTTAATTAAAATTTAAATTAAAAAATTCACTAAAATATGTACATATTCAACTTCACAAAATCGATCCAACAAGTTGCACATACAATAGTGTAGTAAGAACAATAAGTACATTAGTGTATGTAAGCTATTTGCAAAATATAAAAAAATCTCAACTATTTTTCTAAACAAAAAAAACAGAAGAACGAACTATTCAAACTTTTTTTTATTGTATGGAATTTCGGTTGACTTTCAATTTTTTTACCAACAGTTGATTGCTTTCATATACAGCAAAGAATAAGTTTGGCCAAATGCACTATTCGTTGATTATAAGAAGTTCACACAATGTTAAATCTAGTTTATAATTAAAACTTAAGAATGTTCAAAACATTTGCAAGATGAAGAGATATATTGGTAATATATTATCAACATTTAAACGAACCATGGTCTGATTAACATAAATAAAGAGTAATTAAAAATCATTATTATGCAATTTCTGTTGACTTTCAATTTTTTTACCAACAATTCAATAGTTTTTATTAGTAAAAATTATTTCTCATGATCTACATAGTATGTATTAGCAATATGTAATATATAAAGCCCTCATAGTTTCTTTAGTTAAAGAACTGAATTTTAAGACATGTGTCTGAAGATTTAGATCTTTTTCTTAATATTTAAGAATTAGATAAATGCTTTTCTTGAGTTACTATTTTCAATCTAATGTCTTAGCTTTTCACTGAAGAGAACCATAGCTCAAAATTGATTTAGGTTTGGGGACAATCATAAATAAAGGCTTCAGATACTTTCTCTTGTAGTATTTGTCATAAAAAATAAAAAAATAAGAATTGTTTTTATATATAAAAAGAAATGAGCTTGACAAATTCATTATTTGTTGATTAGAAGAAGTTCACACTATGGTAAAATCTAATTTACAATTAAAACTTAAAAATCTTCAAAGTATTTGCAAGATAAAAATATATTGCTAATCTATTATCGATATTTAAATTAATCACAGACTGATTAACAGATAAAAGAGACCCAGATTTTTTAGATGCACATAATATGAATATATTAGCTATTATGTAAAAACTGTTGCTGAAAATAAAATAAAAACATTAAAACAGATTATGTATTGTGAAAAAGTCATGCATTGTCACATACTGTAAAACATCAACGTTACTATTGAGAAATGAATCAACAAATTCTATATCACAAAGCAGGCCTTTTTAAGAGAGAAATTATAAGTGATATAATTGATATTCTAGAACACTCGAATCTTACCATCTATAATCTAAAATGGATTAGGAGGACAATTATAATCTTTCACTAGAACATTTTGCTTAGGAACTATCAAGTTACCTTTAGGTTGACATCAGCTTTTTTATTTATTTATTTTACGTAAATTGCTTCATTTATCTCTTCCCTTTAGTAATGATTGAAGGGAGGGGGCATAAGTTATTAATATATAATAGAAGGATAAGTATTATTAGACTTATTGCAAATTAAATTAAAATATAGGTTCTGATGTCAACTTGTTGGTATATAGATTCGATCATCATCAATGGTGAGATAGGATTTGACCTTAATATATATTAATTGCCCCCACTTGTATAGACACACAGTTCTTTAAGTTTTTGCTTGTTATCACTAATCACTTAGTTAATTGTTTTCAGTGTACCTCACTAATTATTTCTAATATAAATGATCTTTCCTGTTTTCATAATAGTCAAACATAATAGAAGTGGGATAGCATATCACCAACATATGATTGATATGAATTAATCGATCAAACTTTGGGGGATAATAAATAACGATTTTGATAAAATAAGTTAGCAAGCAAGAGTAATTTTAATAATCATAAGTTGTAAAATAATTTTCCTTTGAATTAATATTGACATCAAACGGTTATTCTTTGAAGGGAACAAGAGATTGGGCCTATGTTAAATTAAATTATTTATATTTGTTATAACTTCATTATCAAATTTATGCTAACTGTGAATAAACTTATTAAATATATATTTTTAAATTAAAGACTATCGTTTGTATTTTTCTATATTCAATTCTCAATTTCTCATATATGCTCACACACATATATCCTCATACACTTATACATATTTTCATATACCAACACATTAAGTGATATTGATATATCATGAATTAGATGACTATGCATATTTTTCCTGAGTTCGCAATCTGAAAATAAGGGAAACTAAAGATGGTAAGTACTAGGTGAGTATATGATTATAATTTGATACATGTCTGAGCACTAATACCTCATATCCCATAAATGAGATCGAAGTAGGCATAGGTATATACATTTAGAAAACCTAAAAAGACTCTCTTACTCATGGTGATGACTTAGCTAGTCTATTATCAAATAAGGTCAAAACTCTTTTTGATACATATGGCACAACCAATCGCAGAGACTAGAATTATATATTAATATCATACTTTGTTATATATAATATACCAGTCATGGAATCATATAATTTTTATATTAATATTACAATTCAATAATTTCAATAATAATATCAATAAAACATAAACATATTTCTGTATTAAATTTTTGTTTGACATGGCAAGTTGAACTTGAATATTAAACCTACTTACAATTAATAATTGTGTAAAATAGTGTATAGGCATCCGGTTAAGAATATTTAATATTGAGAGACTAAACATAAAGATAAAAGATCAAATAAAATCTCAGTTTATATTAATATAAACAAATTTTTTTGCCAAAGATAGTAAAAGGTTTTGACGAAGAATAATTCCACGATCTTCGTCATTATAAGATATATTTATCAGAGTTAAATGTTAAAACAACAATCAATACAATAAGTTCAAATAAATAAGTAATAAAGTATATGATTACAAGAAGCAAAATCAAAATGATACAATCAGAAACTAGTAATGAAAAAAAAATTAGAAATAAAGTATCATATGAGACAGATAGAAAAAAAAATGCAGTGTTTTATTTTAGAAGCTGTAGAAGCAGAACAGAACATTAGTATATCTGAGGAGAGAACCACAGCAAAAATTGTTTACCCCCCAGGAATGACTACAAATCCAGAAAAACAAGGGAAAGAGAAAGGAAATGCAAAACATATATTACTTAATGATATGATTTTAATGATGCATTAAATGTTTGCAAGTCATCAACAGACAATGTTAATCGAGCAACGTCCGCCAAGATGGATAATATGAAAGCAGATCAACAACAAATATCTGCCATGATAGATAATATGAAAGCAGAGAAAACAAATACTTTATCTAAAAAGATAGAAATTATATCTGCAAGGATGGATGACACAAAAATTGAAGTCAAGGATGAGATAGCACAACTACACACAAATATTAATGGAAAAATATAACAACTCAAAAAGGTCACAGATAAAAAAAATTGCAAATGTGAATTTTTTTTTATAGAATTTGAAAAAAAAAAAGAAACTAAAATTGATACTAGATGTATAAAAATGAAAGGCTATATGAAAAATTTGAATATCAATAACATCAAAAACAGAAAGAATGCCAAAAGAATGCTAGTGAATGGGTAGAGAGTATGCACGCAGAAATAAATCACTATAAAAAGGAGGAAGACACTAAAATGGAGACTCATGAAAAAAATTCAGTCTATGGAAAACGAAACAAAACTTAATTGAAACAAAAGTCAGTCAAAACAAATGTAGTGTTGAATAAGTACTTGAAAACCACTCCACTTGTTTAAATCAAATCGAAAGTAGATACATCCCTATGAATCAGATATTCAAAAATTCAGAATCTGATTACAACAACAATCTCGGAAAAACCAAAAGAAAAAAAAAAACAATTCAATTAAATCCAATTCTTCTTCCAAAACCCATATTTATGCTCATGGAAAAAACCATTGATTGAGAAAAAGATCAAATGGACATACATCATATAATAATAAAAATCAGCACAAAACAAGGTAAAAATAAAAGGAAACCAAAATATAAAATCAAACTTGTAGGTAAAACGTATATTAAAATGACATCCATTAGAAATCCAAAAGATTTTATATTCCATAAACTGTGTAATACCTATGAGGGCCCATTTACCTTCATTAAATAGACCAGTACAAAGGTTTAATGAGCAGATAATGAAAATGGACCCATATGATTATGAACTTGGGATATGAAAGCCAGGTTTTGAGAAAATGGAATAACCCCGTCTTTGCATTTCAGTTTATATATATATATATATATGTTAAAACGAAGATTTGCACGGGTTAAATACATAAAATACATGTTTTGCGGGTTCATCCGTGTTAAAAACTTTTAATATTAATATACTGACGTTTCGACTTGGTCACACAAGCCATCCACAGAGTTATAAAAGGTAGAAAGACGGTTGTAGAGGTGCTACAATCACTGATTTGAATAAAATGTTAAAATTCCACCAATAGCAAAAAATGTTAAATTTAGGAATGTTTTTTAAAAAAATCTTTCCAAATAGGAGGAAGTTTGCATGTATCATCTCGCTTATTGATACAATCTGGCCTTTTAAGTATCCCAATGGCTTCTCTAATTTTGCATTGGTAGAGATTATCACATCTGGATATGATCCTGGTACTAGAAAAATCAATTTTATGACCTGAATCTATAGTATGGAGTGAGAGTGCTGATGATGATGAGTATTGTTTAACTGCATTCAGGTCATAAAATTGATTTTTCTAGTACCAGGATCATATCCAGATGTGATAATCTCTACCAATGCAAAATTAGAGAAGCCATTGAGATACTTAAAAGGCCAGATTGTATCAATAAGCGAGATGATACATGCAAACTTCCTCCTATTTGGAAAGATTTTTTTAAAAAACATTCCTAAATTTAACATTTTTTGCTATTGGTGGAATTTTAACATTTTATTCAAATCAGTGATTGTAGCACCTCTACAACCGTCTTTCTACCTTTTATAACTCTGTGGATGGCTTGTGTGACCAAGTCGAAATGTCAGTATATTAATATTAAAAGTTTTTAACGCATATATAATAAAATGTCCCTTATTAAAACAAAATTGTAATTATAATAAAAATAATAAATTTCACATTAACAAACTATTATAAACAATCCTTAAATTCACAGAACTACTTTCAGTTAATTTCTTAAACCTGCCTCAACTGCCATTAAATTAAAAAACAAAAAACAAAGTGAAGCCAACATCATCAATTCAAATTCCACAAATCTCGTATTTTAATGTTAGCAGCTTGTTTATTTATTAAATGCATTTTATTTCTATTTATAAAAATTGCCTCCTTAATTTTTCTTTTATTATGGTTTCTCTCTTTATGAAGAATTTTCACATTTCAAAATCAAATATAAATTTATATTTACATGTTTTTTCATGATCAAAAAAAAAACTGAAAGAGACATTAAATCACCATTATTTTTACTTTTTTACACGCTTATATAACAATTCCTGCTCCCTCAATCTCTTCTCAATACTGCATGATTCACCTATATATGATAGCATGCAATCACAAAAAAGTTGATATATGACATTACTTTTCTGCTTGACAGGTATGACATCCTTAGAATTGTTGACTAATTTATTAATATTGTTTGGAATGTAGAATAAAACATTAAACACATTCTTATATATACATATCCTTAAAAAATTTCACTTGTTGATTTAAAATAAATATAAATTTAAATTTGATTTTGAAAATGTGAAAATTCTTCATGAAGAGAGAAACTGTAATAAAAGAAAAATTAAGGAGGTAATTTTTATAAATAGGAATAAAATGCATTTAAGAAATAGACAAACTGCTAATATTAAAATACAAGATTCGTGGAATTTGAATTGATGATGTTTGCTTCCGCATTGTTTTTTTTTTAATTTAATGGCAGTTGAGGCAGGTTTAAAAAATTAACCAAAAGTACGTCTGTGGATTTAAGGATTGTTTATAATAGTTTGTTACCATTAAATTTATTATTTTTAGTATATAATTATTCAAAACAATACAATAATTAATACAGTAAAAAATGTATTTTAAAAACAAATATATACCATATATAAAATTGAAGATTCATATCCTTTGCTATAGCCAGCTTCAGCACATTCCGCCATCTTAAGTAGCAATATGTTAATATTTAAATATTATTAAACTCTTACACCAGTAATGCTCCCACATGAATTACCTACTTTCCATAAATTGTGAATATTAACACAATGACACTTTATTCAACACATTATCTGTACTATTTATAAAATAGGACTCCTTGATTTTTCTTTTCTTCAAATCATTTTCCATATGTAAAATAAAAACTCTATCAAAGCAGAATTATTCATTACAAATCACTGCATGTTCTGCAAAAACAGATTTATACCTATCTGCAGAATAACACAACTTATTATATAATAATTCATGCGCCCTAATCCTTTTTTCAATGCACATTTAATCTCTCCAATGTAATTATATCCACAAAGACATACCACTTTATATATAATATTACATTTGTTGCTTTTATCAATAGAATCTTTACCATTAATGACCAATCTTTCAGTATTTGCACAAACTTTAAATGTCACATTAAAATCAGCTGATACCAATGATGTAATCTTATTACAACCAATATCCTTTACATAAGGCAATGCTATCCATCTTTTCTTTTCCAAATGATCTCCTCTCCCTCTATTTCTAAACCTTTATATTGCACATAAAATCTTTTTCCTACTATATCTCACACTCAATAAATCATTCACATATATTTCAATATTAATCATTTTATCACTCTGAAATTTACATAAAACATCATTTCTAAAAAGAAATGTTCTAAAACCAGCCAATTTATAGGTAAATGGAACCTTTGAATTTGGAAGAACAATTTTTCTAATTTATAATGATTTCAACACCAAGGATGTGAACTTAAACCATCACCAATTGGAACAACTGATAGAAAAGTAAAAGGAATGACACATATTATAAAACTTAGGTCTAATGGTATATTTGGAAAGATAAACATTTTAAAAATAGTTTATAATATTATTTCTAGAATAAGTAATGACCCATACCATTGTTGTCATGAGTGGAGATTGATTACTCCAATGAATTACTTCATTTGCAAATTAATGACAACTCTCTCATTTAACTGTTACCAAGTAAAATTCATTAAGTATCAAACAAAAGAGCAGGATAGGTGCTCTTAAAAACACCTATATATAAAATAATGCACAAGTTATCCAAAGTGAAACTTATCTGTATCTGTAGTCAGATCTTTGATTATAAAAGTTTTTGGCATCTCATTAAGTTAGAAAGAAATGCAATCACAAATAACTTGTACCTAATACTACCAAGTATATGAATTAAAGACACACTGTAAGAAAAAACTCCTGAGCATAAAATAACACAATTGGTCAAAAATCCTAGTACTACATAATGGTTTATCTATTGCACATAAGCTTAGACCAATATAGCCTAGCAATATATATATTGTGCCCTTTTGTATGGGTCACCATGAATTGTTATATTAATTTATTAAAAATTTTAAATTTAAGGTATATTTAGCTATATGATGTTGATTTTATTTATGATAATCTTTTAAAAGTTTAATTAAAGTAATCTATGAATATTTGATATGTGAAATTGTGCTAATGTTTGAGAGAGACGTATCAATAAAAGATGATAATATTATATGGTTGGGAAAACTGGCCATGATCAATACTGCATTAATAAGTTTTGTAAATAAATGTTTAAAGCTAAAAGTTAAAAAGATAAGTTAAAATTAAATGCATATATTTATTGTTGATAAAGATTAATATTTAATAAGTGAATATAAATATTTTAACTATTAATAGTATATAATAGAAGATTAATATTTGATTTTAATAATATCGAATTATTATTTTAAAGTTGTTATAATATATTATTTATTTTAAAAATATTTATTTTTAAAATTAAATTGTTAGTTTATTTTTAGATAATTACAAGCGTTTGTATCTGTGTTGTAAAACAGATGATAGATAGACATATGTACACACATGCTTGTAAGTTTTATAGTAAAGTTGCAAAACTGTTCTAAAATTCTATTATAAAATTTATAAATATTATATTGGCTATCACGAGATAAAAATAAAGATAATTAATGTGAAATATTAAATCTGATTTTTAAAATACTGTTTAAAAAAACCTAACATATAAAAATAGACTTAGTTTGTTTAGAAAAATAATCTTATAAAAGTTAAAAGTGAAATAAAGTAAAACATATATTTTAAAAAATGTTTAATGGATTTAAATAAATGATAAAGATCAATTTAAGAATTTAATAATATAATAAATAATAAATATTAAATAAGTCATTATTTATTTTAAATTCTGTATTGTCGGTAAAATATGTAAATAGGCTAGCAAGGTGATTGTTTAATTTACCAATCAAGTGGGGAATTTATTCCGGTATAAAACTAAGGTTCAATTGTTTGGAGGGGATTATGATTGTAATTTCTTTTAAGTGAAGTGTGCTATTAGATATAGCTAAGTAAAATTATAGATGCTCTCGTAATCGTTTTAAAATTATAAGAGAGTAGTTTTAAAAAAAAATTATAAAAGTTTTATCGTTAGATATGCAGTGCTAATTTATTTATAATTCCCTATTAATCGTCTCTATCGAAGCTCAATTTACTATCAAATAATCATGAAAACATCGTATAAGGATAAAATGTATTGGAGACTTTATACTAAAAATATAACAAACGCCGGATTAATTAGGAGAATTACTAGTTGGACAAAAGTAATATATTGGACATTATATGAATTTAAAAGTTGATTATAATTAATTTTTATAAACAAATATTTTAAAGAAAGATAAATACTTCTTTATGAAGAAAGTATTTTTAAAATACAAATTTAAGTATATATCTTGGTAAAGATATGGTAATTAATAATAATTGTAGAATTACTTGCCTTGTTAAGTCTTTGTAGTTTAAAAGACTAGATTTCGTTAGTTTTAAAAGGCAAATAAATCGGAAGTTTAATTGACAAAGAAATACCTGTAAATAAAATATTATATAGTAAAGTCTGGACGCTGGTCGTACAGAAGAATTTAGAAATTAATCTTACCTAAATATTTATTAAGGAATGCGCAAATAAGTATACGTGGATATCCAAGTCAATTCAGAATAATTAAATAAGAACATTATAAACTATTGATTAATACGAGGAAAGTAATAACTTTTTTTTAAATAATTTTTCTTTAAAGAAATGAATCCGGATCCTATAAACTATTTTAATTATTATTTTGTTTCTTATGGTGGAACTTATTTTATTTTATTTTTTAAAAAAAAAACGTTTTCATTTATTTCGTAAAAACTGTTTAAACACGTGATGTACCGGAAAAGGAAGTAATGTTGGTAAAAGTTTGTGCCTAGGAAAAAAAGAACAATTATGGGTGGAAAGAAGACACCGTTGGATTTTATGTAACATATTTTGTTTTCTTAACTAACATAGATATTTAATTATTTATTGATCTATTAAAGATAAGAGAGGTACATTTTTTAAAAAAGTAACTAAATATTAATATAACACTTAATTTCATAAAGTTTATTTTTATATAATTATACAACACATAATATTTTAAAGAATAATTGTTGAGTATAAATGTGAAATTATTTTGTAAAACTGTAATCCTGGAGGACATCGTGTGGCGGATTATAAATTGGAGTATCATTTATGGTAAAAATTATATAATAGTAATAATTTGATGTATTTTGCTTTGTTTTCTTTAGATCAACCAAATATTATTTGATTGTGAATGAATGTATAAATATTTAAAGAATATACACGCATAATATTAGTAATAACAGTTTTATTTTAATATGTATACTTTAAATTTATGATATAAATTTATTATAACATAATAAGAGAAATCCATAAATAATTATATGATTCTTTCATGAATAAGTTTTAATGTTTTCTGTTACAATATTAGGAACTTGATTTATTATATTAGTATGAGTTATTTATATTACTTTTCAAGTTAGTAAGAGGTAAAAATATCTATATTTTATTTTTTTTATTAGATAAGTTAAATTAATTTTATATAGAAATTTATATTTTGTTTGAAGGGTTTATCGTATATCGATGATGAGGTATAAGATAGTTTGGATAGTCATTATTTTTTTAAAAAATTGGTAAGCTGTTACTGAAGTTAAATAAGGTCAAAATGATATTTGTAGATAGAATTTTATTAGGAAGGAATAGGAATTACGAGTACAGAAGTGTAGTAGTTTAAATAGAAAAGAATCATAGAATTTATTTTAATATAATACTTTATAAAATTTGAAATTGTTGAATAATTTTAAATATTATTTTAAGAAAAGAACATATATGTATTGCATATTTTGGTAAGACATACAGTATGGAATTACATCAGAATGAAGTAAATAATTATATAATCAATAAATGTCATTATATTATAAAGTTATATCAGTCTATACATTAGTTGATATTTGATTAATGCTAATAGTAAATGTAATACATACTAATACATTATAACAGAAATAGCAATAATACTTAAGTGAAGTAGCATTTTTAAATTGTTAAAGTTTGTTTATTTTACATATGCTACATAAGTGATATTTTACATAAAAGTCTTCTTTTGTACTAACTAATGACAAATGATATCTATTAAGATTTAAGTTCATAAACTTAATTAAATGTTACTGATAAAACATTTAAGAAATGTATGGATTATCTATTTATGTTTATGGAAATAGTAGCAGTGTAAAAATCTTGTATTATTATTTTTCTTATTTTTTATTTTCTTTGGTTTCCACTTGTAATGTAAATAATGTACATAAATTGTTTATTAAAGTTGATGTAAATAAATTTGTTTAAGTTGTTTAAAAGTATGTCGAATTCATTATTTTGCACCACAGCATTTGACAACAGATAATTTGAATAAACATAATATTTGCACAATATGAATTTATTATTATTGTTTTAAAAAGAAACACAGTATTTTCTTAATATAATTTATAGAAATTGATTGACATTAACATATAATATTATAATGGTTACAAGGTAATTATAATGCACAATATAAGAGTATAATATTATTTATTGCCACATATTATTAAATTATAAGATTTTAGTATAATTTTTAAATTAAGATACTATATGAAAATGAAAGACATGTAGATGATTCACTTATTTTTCTTAATGATTAATAGTATAATAAAATAGATAAGATTAATTTATACACTAGAAATTATTATTGTTAGTTATTATTATTATGATAAGTTAGGTCTAGTTAGGTTTGATATTAAATCCCTTATCATGCCTATCTGCAAGAAATATTATTACTTTAAAATAATTAAAAGAACCTGAGATTATTTAATTATATTTCCTTAATAAAAGATTGAAATTCATTTATTATTATTGAAGTTAGTTAATTTTTATAAAAGACATAAGAGTGCTGTAGATGTAGTAATGAGATAATAAAGAGGTAATAGTATTCTTATGCCATTGAGATAGTGTCTTGGGAAGACATTAGCTCAATGTAAATTCAATTACCACTTGTAACTTCACTTCATAGTCTCATGATTTTAATAAATACTTATTTAATTAGTACATGATATTGAACAATATTAATTTTGGTAAGTTATAATGAATCTGATAAGATATAGTATTATAAAAATATATTAATGATAGTTATACATATTTTAGCCGAGCATAACGATTTAATTGAGCTAGTCATATTTTAAGTTATATTATATATATCGGGAAGTGAGGGTACAATATATATATATATATATATATATATATATATATATATATACATCTGGGTCTCATTTTATGCGGTAGATAGGTTCCTCAGAACATGCGCACAAAAATTGACTTAACTTACTTGAAAAATAAGGGAAAGGTTCTGTAATTTTCAGAAATTGCATAAAAGCAAAGTAACAAGGAAAAATTACTTTAAAATTCACATTAAAAAAATAAGGACATAAAGTATGACTAAAAAATTTCAAATATTTGAAAAAAATTAATACAAAACAAATTTTTTTATTAACTACAATATTTAATTTTACATTTTTTCATTCATATTTTAATCATTACCACTATTTGACAATATGCGTTCGTTTGTAAACTGGTAAGAAATCAGATTCGTGATGTGATGTACAACTAGCGCCACTTTCAGTCTTGTGCTGTGTTAATGGTTTTCTGTTTTTATATTTAAAAAATGAGATCACAATCAAAACAAAAAAATTATACATTATCATTAGAAAGTTTATTTTCAGTTTAAAAAATCAATAAAATCTTCGTTATTTGTTTTAACAATCTAAAACATTATTTCTATAATGTGTAACAAAATACATTTTAAAAGTTTAAAACTTTTGAATATTTATTGTGATATTTTTAAATGTAAGTATAAATCTATTGTTATTATTTACTCATTAGTATAAGTAGGTTATTTACATAGAAGCTAAGATTCTAAATACAGGCCATATTCATGTTAGCTGCTAATATAACATTAAATTTCTGAAAAAAAAATTATGTCAATATAAGTTATTAATAATTTAAATTTCTTGATATTTAATAAATATAGTGAATAGTGAAAAATATTAAGAAGAAATATGAATCACATAACTTCAAAATTGCATTATAATAATCTGCATAAAATGAGACCCAGATATATATATATATATATATATATATATATATATATATATATATATATATATATATATATATCTTCAGGAAGATTAATTAAAAATAAAAAAATCAACCCCTAAATAAAAGTCAATAAATCACCAAAACAGTAAAACTCTATGTTAGGATCTTGGATAAATCCTTAAAATAGAAATAGTGAAAAGGTAAGGAATTAAAGATATCATTAATCTTTAATATCTTTTTACTGAGGGGTAATGTAAAGTGTGGTCTTACATCCCTCCAGCATCATTACAAACATCCTTTGCATAATTCAAATCCAAGACCCAATATGATAATGTTCTTTATAACCACAACAATAATGACAATGAAAATCATTTGCAATTCTTAACAATGATAAAAAAATGAAATTAGTCACAATCATTGTAGATGAGAAACAATTAACTGTTTTCTCCAATTGAACATCTAATTTATTTTATGATAAATATGTTATTTAATTAAACCATAAAATGTATACATGAACAATAACATTTGTTAAAAGCATCTTGTCAATTGTGTAATTCATATACATTATAACAATATGAGAGAAATATAATAGGATAGATTTAGATGCCAGTGAGAAATAAAAATTAATTAAAGAAAATAAATAAATAAAATTTTTATTGTTATTAATATATATATATATATATATATATATGTCATATTATTATTACTATTTGCCGGATATTCCGTGTAGTGAAAAAGCTAAATGCTGATGTTTCAGTACAATATCAAGTATCTTCCTCAGAGCGTCCTGAGGAAGGTACTTGATATTGTACTGAAATGTCAGCATTTAGCTTTTTCACTACACGGAATATCCCATAAATAGTATTAATAATATGACATCTTTTATCCATGAAAACATTAGAATTAATATATATATATATATATATATATAATCACAACTAAAGACATAAATAATTAATCCAAGTCATATTCCCAAATCTGCTACTTGAAGTCATCAAAAATATATTATATCAAACATTCTCATTTTGGTAATGAAAAAAAATATAAAACCAAACAAGCATCTTCTCAAAGGTCAGATAAAACAATTCTCATCAGCTAAAAAACCTTCATTAAGTTGGAGGAGAGAAATCGAACTTGCAGTTTGAATAGAGAATTCAGTCCTCATTGAAGTGAAATATTAAAAAATAGCTTCAATTGGAACCACATAAAAATATTTGCCTAACCAATAAATTGCCAAGCAATTTATCAATATTAGTATTTTTTTTCCAACACACACATGTATATATATATATATATATATATATATATATGTAATAAATAAAGTTTGATATCTGTATTCGTTTCACAATATATGTAATATACAAATCAATATATATATCAAAATACAGTACAATTTATATAAATTATATTCTTTTAGAAGTACTTTCAACTATACACTTTGTAGTCTTTATCAACTATAGAACGTTGAATAATCAATGTTATATAGTTGATAAAGACTACAACGTGTATAGTCGAAAGTACTTGTAAAAGAATATAATTTATATAAATTGTACTGTATTTTGATATATATATTGATTTGTATATTACATATATTGTGAAATGAATACAGATATCAAACTTTATTTATTACATATATAATGGATTTAAAGATTCTAAGTAAAATGTGGATTTTAAAAGAATGACGGAAGGTAACGTTAAAGATTATTACGTTAAAATGTAGATTAAACTTTTTAAATGCCTGTCGTGATTTAGAAGTTTTCCCGAATTGCTGTTTAGTAAAAATAAACAAATCTTGCAAATTATCAGATAAAATTACTAACGATATAAAAGAAATTATTGGTCTCGTTTTGATTATTCAACGTTATATAGTTGATAAAGACTACAAAGTGTATAATCGAAAGTACTTCTAAAAGAATATAATTTATATAAATTGTACTGTATTTTGATATATATATATTGATTTGTATATTATATATATATATATATATATATATATATATATATATATCTATTATATATATATATATATATGCAATAGACATCTTTTTATTTTTAAAAAATAAAAACATTAAACAACTAGGGAAAACATATATGTATTCTAGCACTGAAACAAAACATGTGTTATGTGTCACTAACTAAAGAAAACTATATCGAAAACTTGAACATAAACCTTACAAAATATGACCGAATTTAAAATCTAATCACATAGGAAACAATTGTGGAAACGAAATTTAAAATGTTCACAAATTATTGTTTTAATCCCTACTATATATATATATTATATCTGCTTAACAATGGAAAATGACAATGTTCATATATTAAAAAAGCTACATGCATCTAAAAGTGGTATTAATTGTTATATTGTGTTTTGCCTTCTAAGATGATGCATTTGTAAAGCAAAAGATAATTTTCTTTTGCATGAAAAATTCAAATTCAAAGATGGACATATGCATTCAAATTTAAATCATTTTAGAATAATATTCACAATTATCAGAAGCTAAACTTTTATAGTAAACAAATCAATTGGAAGAAATAATTTAAAAGAAAAGATTCTATTATTTGGTGATTAAGGAACTTTAATTGGATTCATGTAAAAGAAGGAAGATAAAATAATAGTAACATTGTCACTAAATACCCAATTAAAAGTAAATAAACCAAGATATATATATAGTACATATAGGATATCATCACACACACACACATATATATATATATTCTGAAATTAAAAAAATATATATCTTTGTGTGTGTGTATGACTTATGTATATTAATTAAGCCATATTAATAAACAATAGTTATTAATGGGAAGTAGTGAAAAGCAAATATTATAAAGAATATTATTATTTGAAATAGACTTGGATTAAATAAAAGAGATCAGTTATTTAGCTTAGTTTTTCTTTAAAATAAAACAGATATATAAAAAGGTAACACTGGGGTCAATAAATTAATGGGACAGTAAGACACATATATGACTGTGAAAACAAGAGAGGTTATAAATGTATTAAATGACAAATTTTCAATCTTGTTAATTGGATATAAATTTTATTCTTTTTTACATTTTCTGAGTTTTTGAATTGTCCAAAAGAGGAAAATGTGATAAATAGAAAACTATTAATTTCTTTTTTTAATTGCTTTTGACCAGACTAATTTCTGGTTTCTTTCAAGATGACATTTATTTTGTGCAAGAGAGTTTTAATCTGGACAAAAGTTGAGCCCCCCCACCCCAAGAGAAGAGAAGGAAATATAAGGAGAGCAATGCATTAGAAAAAGGGAGAATGATTACTCAATGGTTATTCAAAGAGTAAGCAGTATATTATTGAGAAGGAATATTTTAAAGCTATGAGAAACGAGTTGATTTTTTTTCTCTCCTCCAACTTTTTCTCTTAGAAAAGTTAAAAATCAAAATGACAAGCTCTTGCTTTGAACAGCATAGCAGAAAATGTGCTGAGATATAAACACTATAGCAACTAAGTATTAAATCCCTTAAAAAAAGTTGAATAAAATAAAATGGTGTTTGTATATTTTTTTAGTTATAAGACAATGGAAATGCATTGCTAATCTTGCTATTTTGTTCTCTGAGATCCAACATCATGGGTTGA
The DNA here is from genome assembly GCA_028023455.1 of Epiperipatus broadwayi. NCBI lineage: Eukaryota > Metazoa > Onychophora > Udeonychophora > Euonychophora > Peripatidae > Epiperipatus > Epiperipatus broadwayi. The sequence continues at coordinate 8,579,642 of JAQFVV010000040.1, forward strand.
TTCACTAATCTATCTGTGGACTTGTATATACAAGTCATTAATACCCAAAGAATGGCCAAGTTTAAAGCCACCCCATTTGCCATCTGAGATACTTCTTTTTTGACTCCTGGCCTATTAAAGGATCAGCACCTTTGACGGGAGGGAGAAGAGAAAACAAGAGAAGAAAGAAGATGTATAAAAGCCCCACAACTAACCTCAACCAGCCTACAAATCAGTTTTTTTTTAAAGTTTTTTCATATTCATCACAAGTGCCCACAATAACTTTTAAAATGGTAGGAACAAGCTAAACCAACCAGTCGAAGGTAAAAATAAAAGAGCAGTCTTATATTTGAACCTGGGACATTAATAAGAGCTGAAAATGGATCGGGTAACTTTAAAATTTGATTAACAATTTTTCTTTTATTTAAAAGCAATCATTGAAGCTTTTCTATAATCAAACATTTTTTCTTTTAATACAGAAACATTAAAAGTTTGTTTATTGATTGTATTATTATCATTATTGCATAAGAACACTTGCACATACAATTTAAAATTTATTAAACTTAATTTTTCATTATCTTTTGATATTTTTTTATATATTGTAATACTAAATTGTATTTTTATTATTGTTATTTATTCAATGCGATAATTGTGCAACCTATCAATATATGCTTTATAATGTTTTTTTTTTTATTTGTCTCAGTGCATATTAAATTTGATATAATTTATTTTTGCTCAAGATTTCAATAATATTTTTTTATGTATATGTGATTTATGTATCAATGCATAATATAAAGGCACACATTTTAACATAATATATATGTTGACATATCACAGTGTGTGTGCATGTATGACTGCTTGTAACGTCAAATCAAAAATAGATTAACTTGATTAATAGTTGTTTTAATAGAAAAAAATAAAGAGCAGGGTTTCACATGTGTATGAAAGTAAAAGAAAACACACATCGCATGAATGAATTTTCTCTTTATGACATATATAATAAGTAGAAAAAATCTTGATTAAGCATTCAATAGAACGTTTTTTTGTGTCATTTTAAGCCAACTTATTTCAAAATATGTAGGAACATGAGCAGATATATAAATTTAGTTGGTTATGCATATAGTATTAAAATGTTTTATTGTAATTATGTAATTAATTGAGTCAATTGTATAATTAGTAAGTTGATTTATTGAAGGGAAGAGTGTTAATAAATATAATTATACTATATTTGGTTTCTGAGTTCTTATTATAATTAGTAATGTTACTTTTTTTTTTTGATTTTATCATTTTAATTATAATCAATCATCATCACTAATAAAGGTTAAGCGTTGGATAGTAATTTACATATAATGATCTTATGGAATCACACTTTACATATAATCAAGTTTTAAGTAATTATAGGTTAATAGCAAAAAGCTAAAATTATATGTTGTGCCAATGGGTTTAGACCATCATCATCATCATCAACAGTGGATATTATTGCTTAACTCACCGTATGAACAAGTAATGTTTCAGATAAATAATTGTAGACCTAAAAGAATCTACATTTTATGCTATGAAATTTTTTAATATCGCTAGTAAATATTAATAATTAAATCCTACTTTGAATGTAATTAATATATTTAGTAAATAGGGATTTATAAAAAGCTAAATGTCATATGGTGACGTTCGTGATAATCATTTATCATCACTGATAAATATTGATGATTAAGCTATCATTTTAAATGTAATAGTATTAAAGGTAAATAATTATAAACTTATAAAGCTAGGCCATAAAATTCATTATGATCAGGTATCATCGATAGTGAATATCAATAATTAAATCTCAATTAATAATTTAGTCCCAGATTGGACATAATATAATTTTAAGTGGGTGCTTATATGTTTATAAAAGATAAATTGGTTGTTGTGAGTTTAGTACAAAAGCTGTGACTGAAATCATCATCATCATGATTATATTATGATTAATAATTAAATTTAAATAATGGTTTAATGGTCATATAGGTAAGTAATTGTCCTCACTATGTTTGTTTGTGAGCCGCTAGTAAGAGCATACATGCGTCTGTACATCAATATATTTAAACTGAGCTGGTAATATCTATAAAAGTGTTGGATATATAAATTTTATGGTGTTGGGATTTTACAGTTTTATTAACACAGATAAAATATAAGAATGTCATTTTTTTGTTGATCCAAGTGCATGGGTTTGAACCCAGTGCACTATGGACAGATAATATTTATCTAGGTTTAAAATAATCTAGTGGCGCCCAGGAAAAATATGTACTTAGCTAAACTGAATAAAATTGATTAAGTCCCTTTTTCAACTTGATGATGTTTGATATTAATTTTTTTTTAATATTTTTAAGTAGCTACTAATAGCGCCAGTGTGTGCGTGCAACCATGAACGGTCTGGTATATGTGGAAAGAAGAAAAGGAAGGATTCTTTGTTGAAAGAATCTATTATTGGATAGAAGCATAATGCACTCCAGGGATTTCACTGTAATTTTGTTCAGTTGCTATAGCTAATATATATTTATCTAGTTATAATCACTAGTATATTCTGTTAGTTAAAAAGATTTCCCAATATCAAGAAAATATTTTAAATCTCAAATAATGCCAGTGATTATTTTTATTTTATTTTGGTGTGTTTAGAAATGAGATAAATTATTTATCTCATTATTGGAGAGACTAAATTAATGTTTATGATGGTTGCCAAATAGGCTATGTTAAAATATCTCATTTATAGTTACAGAAAGGCAGTAGCTATTATAATAATATATATCTATTTAGTTACAAATTAGTCAGCTATCAGAAACATATATATTTATTTTTTAGTTACAATGTATATAGTATTATTATTAATATTTAAACAGCATTAAACTGTTGCACATGCACTTTGGATTTTACATATAAAATGAATGAATACTAACACTTCAACCACATGATAAAGTCTTTGGAAAAGATTGAATGGCCATCTATCTTTTCGAACCCAAATGCTTTTGTATGAGCGAATCTTAAGTGTTTGAAAGTGAAAGTGTGAAGATATTAAATAATCACTTTAAATTACTTTTACATTCTTGAATGAATGACGCTGGTGAAATTTATTAGAATTTACGATAAGTCATTCTTATTTGAAATTAAATGTATGTAAATAAGTCAATGTGTGCATGCTAAAAAGTTTATACCATAGGGAATACCACATCATCAATAAAGCCATGAAAGCATAAATATTTGACCTACCCATTTATAAGAAACCTAAAAAACATCCTTTGTATTGGATAAAATGCCTACTAAAATTCAAAAGAAGTTAACTGGAGGTCACTGTCTTTTGATCCAAATTAAGAGATTACCACTCTTCGAAGCACCAGTATTTCATCTTCATCCAAAGAAACTTACCTTGCCAATAAATACTTTCCAACAAACTCATCAAACTTTAATTAGTATAATGGGATAAAAATTGTGATTTTTGTTTTATTATAATTTTTTTGCCTATTGTAATTTTTTCTGTATATTTTCGTTCCCACAATTGGAAGGAAATGTGTCAACATTTTAGAAAGGTTTATTATGAGGGAAAGAGGGGAAAGTAAAATTATTTAATTAGATAATAATTTTATTTTTACTTATATTAAATAAAATCTAGATTAGTTTAACTTCCCAACTCTACTGACTTTGACATCATAATGTGAAAGAAGAGGTAAAAGTTTTTAGTAATATTTTATGTTATGCAGTATATTAGATTATGACAGATTTTGCGTTAGTTTGTTTATTATTAGTTAATCTAATTAATATATTGCTTTTGTATGTATGATTTAATAATCTTGTATGAATTTGTCTGTTGTTCTTAATGTTAAGGACATTTGTAAACAGAGGGAGAGTTCCCAAGAAGATTTGCAATCATTGATCTATTTGAACAACAAAGATTTTTTGAATGTGTTTGTATATAATTGCAATTAGTTAGATAGAATCACAATCATGTAATCTAGCAATGTTATATATTTGTTTTTATAAATATTTCATCAAGTGCATGAATTTCTACCACTGGGTTGAAATATAAGGATTTTAGTTTTATAAATATAATTATTAGATATCAATGTGGTAGAAGATCATCCTTGATATAACAACTAACATGTTTCAAAATGAATTAGTATTTATTAGTTTATTTTTGTTAATCAATAAATGCTAATATCATTCGTTATTTTAAACTGATCTCTAGCTCATCATTATTTATATATCCATCACAAGCAGTATGATCTTAATTATTCTTATACCTATTAATATTATCCTATTATTTTAGTGAAAATAAATAGATATAATCAAGTCAATTATTATAACCTTTAATATATATATATATATATATATATATATATATATATATATATATATATATATATATATATATATATATATATATATATATATATATATATATATATATATATATATATATATACACTGCACATACATATTTTTTATATCATATGATATTTGGATATCCTTATAGAATTCTGATAATCAATGATCACCTATATCGAGGTGCAATAACTGCTATTAGTGTTATCTCTTTCTCTGATAAGGGGGTCCAAATAATTACTCCCTGAGTTGAATACTGTGGTATAACATGGCCAGAAAAAGGTGAGAATTGGACGAATTGACCCAAATTGTATCTTGGTTAATAAAAACATATAGAGCTAGTCTATTGGAAGTAGATACAATCATAGGTTATGTATTTCATCACATAATCACTTGCATCCTATCCAAAAAACCAAAGTCTGACCATAGTAAGATGTGATCCCCCTTTCTCCAGAGAAATCCATCAGCCCGTTACAATATATATATATATATATATCATCAACCATTATCAATCCACTGCAGGATGAAGGTCTTTCCAAGTTCAATCCATCTCCGATTTTATCTTCTCTTCTCCACATCACCCCTGCACACTTTCTTATTTCATCCATCCATCTCACATGTGATCTCTTTCTAGGTCTTTTAAATATCTTGAAATCCAGTTTAAGATTTCAATTGTCCATTTATTATCATCTCTTCTAGCAATATGGCCAGCCTAACTCTACTTCAGTCTTTTAATTTTTTCAATAAGGTCAGTCACACCTGTTTGTTCGCTTACCCATATATTGTATTTTCAGTCACTTCTTGTCACCCCCAACATGCATTTCTCCATACTATTTTGAGTGGTCTAAAGACTCTATATTGCTCTTCTATTAAGAGTCCAAGTCTCAGATCCATAAATAAAAACTGGTAAAACACATTTATTAAAAACCTTCCTTTTCAAATACACAGACATATTTCCTTTTAGTATCGAGTTATTTCTAACAAAAGCATGCCAACCAAGTTTAATTCTATAATTATTTCATCCATTACATTTTCATCTGCATTAATAATCTGACCAAGGTACTTGTAATTATTAACTTCTTCTAACTCATCATAATCAATCTTTATTTTCATATTTTGAGAAAATCCCTTAAAATATTACTTCAGTCTTTTTAACATTTATCTTTAGTCCTGCTTTAATACTTTCATCTGATAACTCTTGCAATATTTCCTGCAGTTCTAAAGTATTATTTGCAAAAACAACTATATCATCTTCAAAATCTAAATGAGTTAAATAATCTCCCTTTTCTTTCACATCTTTGGTTTCCCATTTTAATCCACAACATTCTTGCAGCACTGCTGTAAAAAGTTTTGGAGATATGGAGGCACCCTGTCTTAAACCCTTCTCAATGTTGACTTTCCTAATATATATATATATATATTGAAACAGTAAGATTTGTATTCGAATCTTAAGTTTCACCTTTTTCTGTCGTCTCTCACTGACCGGTCTATCCCGCCCAAATTTAAACTTTTTGATATCGAATTGTGTGTGTAACAATATTAAAAATGTATAAATATATGTAGAATTCAGCATAAACACACACACATTTCGATCTCAAATTAAACGCAATAAATAGGGATAAAATAATATAATTTAGATTTCTTTTAGTTATATAATTTTGTATAATTTTAATCATTTATTTTGGATTATAAAGTTCGTATTTATTCCTTTGTTTAAATTTCATTTAATAATAATTCTAAAAATATCTGATGTAACATTTAATTAAAAGTTAAAATAATCTTATGTTCCCTTTTTGTTTTTGAAATTTAAAAGCATCGGTCAGTGATAGATAATAGATTAATTAAAGAAAAATTCCCCAAAAATGTAATTAGTAAATGTAAAATGTAAACAATAGAATGGCAGCTTTCTTTAATTAAAAAAAACCAACTAAATGCATTGATTATCCTCAGGGCAGATTAAATAGAACCTAAAGATATCTTCACAAAAATGTGAAAGATCAAGATAAGAAAAGAGGCCATCTTAGACTTGCTGGAGACATTCACCTAAAACTTTAGCTTTGCTCTCGATCACTGAGAGTCTCAGAAAAATATAAAATAATTTGTTCCTGCCAAGGTATGACCGAGTAAAGCACCTAGATTATTCTCCATCGGGAGATGGCCTATCAGATGCTAAACTTTCCATTGCCCATCATAAATTCACCATGAAGATCTGCTGCCTGAAATGAATGAGAAAGCTGTTGCTGCCATGAAATTAAATGAATATCTAAATATAAGAAAGAATTGCCACTCGTGAACTTTTTTTTTGCTAAACTAATGGAATCAGAAAACTTCTTATAAAACAGGTACCTGTCTGTGTTCAAACTCTAGAGTACTCTAATAATATGCTATAGCTCTTCTTTATATTACTTATCTAAATTGTGAAATGTAAAAACTACCATTTGTATAACTAAATCGAATAATTAATGTAATGTGTAAATTTATCTAATAATCTAGCTTACCTCACTCTATCTTTCTTGGGTGCGTATTTCTATACTCTACATTTCTATCTATAGTTATTATTTAATTATTGCATGCTCATAATTATTTCAATTTTCAAAGTTTAAATCTATGATCGCTTAAAACAATGAATGCGTGTCAAAATTTCATTAATATTTACTTTCTTTAATAATTTAACTTTCATATAAATCGACACGCATTCAGTGCATCATTTATTGTAATGCAGGGTCTACTACTTCGCACATTATTTGTCATAACTAATATTAGTTGTCATAACTCCCAGTTTATATATATTTTGTATTTATTAAATTTAATGAATAATTCTAGAAAATCCCATTTCTTTGAGAGTCGCCAGAGTTCTTGAGTAAATGTTGGTAATGTAGGGCCAAGTCAGAAATCTATTTAAATCTCATCATAACCGTTTATACAGTATACATGTGTTACGTTTTAGAGACGCGATGACCCATTCCGCCGTGAAATTTCCGGATTCTTCAGGGTTGAAATTAACCCCAGTCGTCCTACACAAGCGGGCATAATGGGTGCTCCCGTAGCATTTGACAATGTCATGCAGCCAGCCAGCAAATTGCACCACATACCACTTGTCCCTGCTTATGCTTATGTGACACCTTACTTCGTCGGGCCACGGCAGAGACCAGTCCAACATTCTTATAAACCCATTCACGGCCTTGCAGTTTCGATATAGTGCCATTCCATATTGCCTTTCTAAAGCGTACCATGTGTTCCTTTACTTAGTTTTATTATTCTATATATCACTCCGCCTCTGCATTATCTTCATAATTCACTCTCAAATAAATGTTTGCCCTTAGTTATAAATAAATATTTTAATTAAATAAGTATATGTCCACCATTACTCTTTAACCCATACTTTAGACTCTTGCATTGCAAAGGTATAAATCCCTCCAGGCATGCATTAGAAATACTTACTCGAGAATTTTAGGTAGCTAGATTATGCCTTCAAATAAATGTATTCCTTTTGTAAACATTTCAGTATCGGAAATACCACTACTGAAATCCTCAATATAAAATAATGTCTAAATAAATAAATGTATTCTTTAAAATATAATCATGTTGCAAATTCTGCTACTGAAGCTTTGAATCCCTAAATATTATTAATAAATGTTTTATTAAAATGTATTAATAAATAATTTTAAACTATATGTCTGCAATTACGTTTCATTTATTCGATACCCATTCTATCTAATATTTCCTCGATTATGTAAATATGAATGTTTAATTAATATTAGTTTGATTATTGGCTAACTCGAGAATAAAATCATGAATCTCTTGCATCTCCCTGACCACCGTGCCTAAGGAAATATTTACTAATGTCGCATCAGATGCGTTGTTTCGTGGATTGTATTGTGGAACCGATAAACTATGTTCGAACTCAGTACCACGGGTGCCTTCGCTACTCGATGGTGCTGCTGTTCTGTATGGTGGTCGAATTCTGCACTATGTTTACGAGTCACATGTTTTCTGACCGTTACAATATATATATATATATAGAAGCAGTCAATCTTAGCTTAAGATTGTGCTTCATGTTTTTACCTACTAACCTATGTTTAAACCTCTATATCCCATCCCACTCCTTTTGTCGTATATATATTTTTATGTATATATTTGAGATGCGCACCTAAATTATAAAATTTAATGTTTCAATAACATGTTTTAAAATTATTATTAATTCTTTTTATTATTAGTTCTTTTTTATTAAAGTACTATAGATGCGGCTCAAATATATACATAGGAGCAAAACTTACTAACAAAATATTGATGTTTTTAAATATTTATTATATGTCATTTTTAGCTTTTTCTTTTTAAATTGCTTGTTTTTCTATTAAACTATATATTTTTTACAAAATCCAATATGGAAGACGTGACTGTTGTTAATTGTCCAAAAATAATTAAAGGGAGGTATTTTTTAATTAAAGTTTTACTTAAATTAGGATTAAGATTAAAGATACTTTTGTTAAAAACATGTTGTTAAATCTATTTCTAATCTGGAAATCGATTTGAATTTATTTTGGACGTTATCTAACAATTGCATCTTTCAAAAACAACTGATAAAAGAAAAAGTATAAAATGACTGAATTTTGGAGAACAGAGGAGATTAGATACTTTTAGAGAGAGGTATTATAAATATATTTCATTTTGCTTGAAACTTACAAATGATGTAGCAATAAATCCATTACTTCTTGACCCATTTGGGGTCATCATCTTTCGCGGCCATACCATCCTGCTGCCCAAGAGTGCAAAGCCGCACCTAAGAACTTCAGTGTGCTAATAGAAGCTTGCTGTCACAGGAAAACTTGCAATATTTTAAACTAAATTTAGCCTAAATATATTCTTTAACTTTGTTTTTTATATATATCTGTGAATGTAATTTTGCTCTCAAATGATTTCTTTATATCTAATCATATCTCGTATGCTTTTAACCTTTTTTTAATTTTGGTGTGGTCAGATATTTATTACTTGATTTTATATATATATATATATATATATATATATATAAGTATATATATATATGATATATAAAAAAAAGGTTAAAAGCATACGAGATATGATTAGATATAAAGAAATCATATATATATGCTTTTTTATTAATTTGCTAATCTCAAACAAACTGGTGAGCTTAATTTATAAAAATCTTTTTTGTCATTTTTTTAAGTAAACCTTCACAAAGCAAGTTATAAATGTCCATTTAAAACAATGCATTATTAATTAATATACTCGCCAGATTGTTTTTCGAGCCAACATTCTATTTATGTTTTAATATAATATATATAAATATATATGTTTAATTCTGGATTTTCTACCAGTGTAAATCCAGAACTTAAGCTAATTAACGCTTTGAAATCTTTTAAAATGTTTTGTTTTTATTCAATTCTGAAAGAGTGACCCATTAATTATTTTCTATAACTGCCAGTCTTCTTATATTTCCCATACTCTTAAAATTTCAAATCTTGTATTTAAATATTTCAGTTATTGTAAAATCAATGAAGGTGAGATTGATTTATTTTAACTAGCAGAAAAGGGGATGGGGGAAAATCTTAATGTTTCTTTTACTAAATCAAATCTTAATGTATATTTTATTAATTTGAAATCTAAATCTTAATGTTTCTTTTGCTAAATAAAATCTTCAAGTACATTTTAGTAAATGAAATCTAAATTTCTCTCTCTCTATGTATATATATTATAATTGCATGGCATATTATAGTATTCAAACAAGGGTCATTTATTTTTAAAGCAGTAAAGGTCATTAGTGACATTTATCATTCGTACTGTTCCTGACATATAGCCGATCTTCATGATTATATATATGTGCTTCTTAATCTGAGGGTTATGACAAGTTCGAACCCATAGATTTCTTCTCGTTCCATAGATAGTTGAGCTATCTGGAACCACATTTATTCCATATCAAATGCCTCTGGTGGTGATCCCGTAAGTTTGGCACACACTATGCATATACACTTCGTAGATAAAAGGCCTCTCATGTCAGTTATACCAGCAAAAGTCTAAGCCACGCCATGCCTATCCACTTTTCTCTAAGCACTACCCAAGAAAGGGGTGTGAGATTTTGTTTTATCCAGAAGCATGACCTTTTCCTCTTAGTTATTTTTAGGCTATTATGTCAGCACCGCAAACTTCTTCGTATTATTATTATTTCTTTTGCTTCATGGCCCAGTTTTAATGCTCTAATATTAAAATTAAGCTTTGCTTAAAAATATATATATATATATATATATATATATATATAAATGTTAATTACTTCTATTTATTAATTAAGTTTATTTCAATCATATACAATCTCACCGTCATAATTTATATATATATTTAAGAGTATCTATATGCCTTGGGGAAAATAAAGCGTTCGTCTTATTATCGTTAAAATAATTTTTCATTCAATATTTTGTCATCTAATCAAAGGTCATTTTCAAATATAATCTTTCAAATGTATTTTATTTTATTTTCATGACCTCAATGGCATGAAAATAGTTTATATCATATGTATAATGAATTTCAGAAGGCTCCCCTAAAATCATATGTTAGTCACCATGTTTCAGAACCGTAATCCAAAGCGTTAATAGCAATTTTATGTAACTTCTTTCTAATAACTGATTGGCATCTTAATATTAGACCCACCAAAGATGTGTGTTTATTTGTAATATATTATTTAGCTAATAAAGAGCATATGAGAAATAATAGCGGGAATGACACTATGTAATCATCTACCGCTTGCTCATTCACGCACATACTAATGTACTTAATTTATAAATGTATATAAATAATTTTTCATTATATTAAAATATATTTTATTGTCTAACTTATTTGAGTAGTTCGAATTCTTTTTCTCCACTTTCACATACTACAGCCATGCTTATGTATATTTTAAATATAGTCATAATTAATAGATGTCTCATTGTTTTGCTCAGCTCTGCTAGTCGGTCGGATTAAGATTAATTCTCATGGGCCATCACTATTATGTTATCCATTAGGTGTTTGATCTGGGGCTTAGAGAGTGGGTTCGAATACAGGCTGGTCCCTGACTTAAATCTTGGGCTTGACTGGGTTTGAAGTAGATTTTGTGAGTTCCAGCTCATGTTAGATGGATAAACATATTTTGACCGGCAATATATATATATGTATATTTATATAAATCAATACATACAGCCATGTATTATTAATTGCAAAGTGATGTTGAGAAAAGAAAGTTATCACCCACGAAGCTGTAATTTCGAAAAGATATAAGAATTTAACTTACCATTTATTCTGTGAAACATCAACTTTACTATTGATAAATGAATCAACAAACTCTACATATCAAAATAGGCCTTCTTAAGAGAGAAATTATAAGTGATATAATGGATGGTCTAGAATACCTGAATTTTACTATCTATAACCTGAAATAGATGAAGGAGGACAATGATAATCTTTTACTAGGACATTTTCCCTTATGAACTATCAAGTTACCTTTAGTTAGACATCATATGTTTTATTTATTTTATGAAAATTGCTTCGTTTATCAAGGAGGTACACAAGATATTAATACATAATAGAAGGGAATAGTAATATTAGACTTATTGTAAATTAAAATAAAATATAGGTCCTGATGAGAACTTACTTGCATATAGATCTGATCATCATCAAGGAAGAGGTAAGATTTTACCTTAATATATATCTTAATTGCCCAAACTTGTACATGTTTTTTGTTTGTTATCACTAATCGTTTAGTTGTGTTCAGTATGCCAGACTAATTATTTCTAGTATAATTGGTCTTTTTTGTCTTCATAATAATCAAACATAATAGAAGGGGAATGTGATATCACCAACATATAAGTGGTGTGAATTAAGCAAGCAAACTACTGGAGGTAATAAATTATGATTTTGATAAATAAATTAGCAGGCAAGAATAATTTCAATAATCATAAGTTCAAAATATATTTCCTTTGTGTTAGTACTGACATCAAATCATTATTCTTTGAAGAGAATAAGGGGTTGGATCAATAATTACAAATAATCAAAAAATATCTCCGATGATAAATTATTTATATTTGTTATAACTTTATTATCAAATTTATGCTAACTGTAAATAAACATGGTAAATATATACATATATATATATTGTATCAGTCGCTGGCTCTCTCTATACCGCATTGAGCATGACATGCGTTTTCTGAGCACGAGCAGCAATTAAGAAATATTCAAAGGCATCCAAAATATACATTACTATAATCATACCTTTGAAAGGTTCGTTTACTGCAACCTTTACGTGCCACTTTAAGAAAGAGATTGCTCCCCTGCCTAAGGGATATGATCATGTAATAAGTAAGAGCTATAATCTCTTATAAAAAATCAATAGAAAGTGGATGCCTAACGAATGATTCCCGATCCGGTAAGTTTAATCCCTGACTAGCTCAATCAACTCATGATCTTGGGATGGTGGTTTGTTGCTTCGTTAACAGAAAAGGTCAAACAATAATATCATTATCAAATACACAGCACAACTCCATACTTTAAAATTAGATATTAAATTTATTAAGCCCTCTATGATTATATAAATATTTACAAAATAATAAACACACACATAAACGATAGTAATTAAAATTCAAGCGTATAATAAATTTTAAAGTTTCATGAATGGGAAAGGAATGGTCTGAAATTCTCCCCTGCTTACATTTTAAACTCAAAACAAAATTCCTTATAAAACAATGTGTATTGGCTATGGTATGTACGTGTTTCATAATAATACAAAAAAAAATGGGTTAGCCACGAGTTAATGATCTTAGAATCCTAAATGTTCCACAATCTGAGTCCTGCATATGGCGGACAATAATAATTATTTGGAACACTTTCGTACACACTTTTATTCCTTATGAAAACAATCCTGCACTTAGCAGATGGAATAAATTTACTCGGGGAACAAACTCATGCTAAACTACAATTTTAATCTTAAAAGTTCCATAATATGAGTCCTGCCCATAGCGGACAATAATAATTATTTGGAACGCTGACTTACATACTTTTATTCCTTATAAAAACAATCCTGCACTTAGCGGATGGAATAAATTTTCTATTATCTCAAAGCGAAACACATACATCCAATGACCAAACCACCCAATTATTTCTATTTAACTATTTTGAAATATTTCATATTTACTTTATTGATTCTTTTATAATTTATTTAGATACTCCAATGAATTACGTGAAGCTTTACGTTAAAATTGCAAACAAAATATTTATGACTGAATTACGCAATTCATTGGCTCATTTAATAATAGCAATTTAAGTCAAATGACGAATTACTCATAATAAGACATAAAAAACAGAATATAAAAAAAACATAAATAATACTTCCCAAAGTCTTCATTCTTCTCCGGGCTATGATTTTGAGGGCGATATATATCTGCTGTGCAGGTGATTACTTCACAGGGCCTATATGGAAGTTGGCAAATTGTCCATAGCAGCTACACTTTCAGAAATATAAAGTCACATCACTGGATGGCTATGTAGGACTCTGAGCTGTGCAAATGTACTGAACTTGGTTTCTACTCCATATCCATTGCTGAATCACGAATAAATCCTGATTCCATTTCCTTAGCGATATAAAACATTAGCTTAAATTTCAATTGTATTTTTTTTTTTCAGTCAATGAATATCATATTTCTTGGTCTGCACCTTTTAAAATACGTTCAGCATTCCGAATAAATAGTTTTTACGCTCATAATTTTTTTTTTTCTCTTTTGTCAGTACACTCCAGATACTATACTGCTAACGGGTAAGAGTGCCCGTGTGAGTATCAATGAATATATTCCAGTGAACTCAAAGCGAACGGGTAAGAGTACTCGTGCGAGTATCAACCAATGTAACCAGCTAACTCATTAAATTTCACCTGACCAGCCTTTATATATCCCCCCATTACAGGGTGTATTCTCTCATCCCCTCCACAAGCTATTGCTTTTACATTTCTGTTTTTAATTAAACAAGTCCAAACAATGGATTTAATTTTAGCTATCTTTTAATTAATTTCAGAATTTCACAGACCATTTAAATTCCAATCCCTTGATTTCTTTAAACAATAAAGTAAAATTACATTTATCTAATTAAATAATTTTGAATAAGTGTCAAGCCGAATAACCACTGATACAATTTCTACAGTTGTTTTCCAAAAATCATTATCCGATAAAAGAAAGAGGTCATTGGCTTGCCTGCGGTCATGAACATTAAGTTGTAAAAAAAAAAAAAAATTATAAAACTATATACTTGTTGCTACATAAAAATTGTTTTTGAGTTTTCCAAAAAGAATATTCAACAAGCAACAGAAAAAAAAAGTACATTTGAGAATCTAAAATAAAATCAAATCAAAATAAAATATGTTTACTGTTGGGTTATTTGCAAATACATTTCAGTTTCCCATAAGAATTTCTTCAACCCTCTGCCATATTTATTCATATCATAGATAAAAAACATATAGCATTTATTAACAGCAAATACATATTTATATGTGGTGTTCGCATTTGTTTATTTATAAGCGCATTATCACCATTCATCCTATTTATTTTAAATATAGTGTGTGTGTAAGCAACAGAGAAAATATACCTGCACAGACCACTCATTTTATTATAATACGTACAGTTGTTTGGACTGCAACTAATGCTTGCAGTCAACTTTGTGGCAGTCATTTAAAACTGACTGTCACAATATATATATAAATTGAAGGCTATCGTTTGTATTTTTCTATATTCAATTCTCAATTTGTCATAAATGCTTACACACTTACATATATTCTCACACATCCACACATATCGTCATATACTTACGCATATTTGCACATACCTGCACTTTAAATGATATTGATATACCCTGAACTAGATGGCTATGTATGGTTTGTCTTGAGTTTGAAATCTGGGAATAAGAGAAACTAAAGATGGAAAGAACGAGGTGTGTATATAAATATAGTTAGATACATGTTTGAGTAATAATACCTCATCTTCCAGAAATGTGATCAAAGTGGGTGAAGGTATATTCAGGTATTTATTTAAGAACCATAGATAGACTCTCTAACCCACTGTGATGACCTATTATCATATAAAATCTAAAACCATTTCATTACTATATATATATATATATATATATATGAAAATAAAGATTGATTGTGATGAGTTAGAAGAAGTTAACAGCTACAAATACCTTGGTCAGATTATTAATATAGATGAAAATAAAAGATAAAATTAATCATAGAATTAAGCTTGGTTGGAGTGCTTTTGGGAGAAATAACTTGATACTAAAAGAAAATATGCCTATATGTTTAAAAAAGGTTTTTATTAAATGTGTTTTACCAGTTCTTAATTATGGATCTGAGACTTGGACACTTAATAGAAGAGCAATACAGAGACTTCAGACCACTTAAAGAAGTATAGAGAGATGCATGTTGGGAGTAACAAGAAGAGATCAAAAATGCAATATATGGATAAGAGACCAAACAGGTGTTACTGACCTCATTGAAAAAATTAAAAGACTGGAATGGAGTTGGGCTGGACATATTACTAGAAAAGATGATAATAGATGGACAATTGAATTCATAAACTGGATTCCATGAGATTGTAAAAGACCCAGAAAGAGACCACATGTGATATTGATGGATGAAATAAAAAAGATGCAGACATGACATGGAGAAGAGAAGCTCAAGATAAGAGAAGATGGATTGAACATGGAGAGACCTTCATCCTACAGTGTATGAATAATGGTCAATGATATATATATATATATATATATATATATATATATATATATATATATATATATATATATATATATATATATTAGAATATATATATATGATAATTATATAATTGAATATTTATAAATACAGTAATCAGATAATTAAAAACTTTTATCCACTTAGGAGGGTTTTCGACTATCCTCATAGTCTATGACAGCGGTCCCCAAACTTTTTGCACTTAAGAGCACATTCTATAATACTCGCCAGGTGGCGAGCACCATTTATTTTTTCAATATAAATTTATAGTTGGATATTGTTAATACACATAATGTATAAAAAATATTTATTTCAAAAATAAAATTTTAACATTTGATTACAATATAATACAATAATTTATAAGAAAATTTAAAAATTAAATTTATTTGTATCAGATAAATAATTTTTTATCATGTTCAGATAATGGGGGGCACACTTAAAATGGTCTGTGGGCGCCATGGTGCCCGCGGGTATAGGTTGGGGACCCCTGGTCTAAGACAACTAACACTTTGAAATGGTAACCTGACAATTCTGTGATCTTAACATTTGCCCCCTGCCTGTTAATTAAGTAATTTGTGTATTTGTATATTAACATAGCTTCATTTATTTTTTTGTTGTTATTTTTTTCAATTTGTAATACTTTTACATTATTAAAATTGAAGTCAAAACCATAAATGTATGACTTATTATGGTTGTAAAATATGGATGCTAATATATCATTATCTACTTTACAATTTTGTTTCAATTTCTGAAACCTTTTTATAACAGCAAGTGCTCAGTTCTTTTTTCCAACATACCTTTAGATTCACCTATATATACACTACCACACATACATATCCATTTATAAATAACAATGTTTATTTATAAATGAGGTTTTATCATTGGAGTTATTTATTAATTTGTTTAATGTAGGAGGGGTGGAAAATGCAATATCACATATATCTTTATCATTTTTTTTTATAAAATTTACTTGATCATTTGAAATATATGGGATTGATATCCACATTTTTTTATTAGCAGGAGAATCAGTATTATTATTAAAATTTTATTTTTTTATTTCATATTAAAATCTTTAACATTACATTTATGATTATAATTTTAGCCAACATTTAACAATTCATTCGAATATATTTCAATATTTTTGCATTTAGCTGATGAGTATTTGCAAAAACTATTATTTCTAAATAAGAAAGATTTCAAATCTGCCATTTTGTGTGACATTGGCACTTTTAATTCATATGGAATATAACTTCTTTTGCTATTGGTTTAATGGTCATACTGTAATCCAGTATACATGATAACTAAATATCAATATATGCTGGATTACTGTATAATCATTAAACCAATAGTAAAAAGAGGTTATATTCCATGTAAATCAAGAGTGTCAATGTCACACAAAATTGTAGGTTTGAAGTCTTTCTTATTTATAAATAACAATCTTTGCAAATATTTATCGGATAAAGGCAAAAATATTGAAATATATTCGAATAAATTGATAAATGTTGGCTACAATTATAATCATATATATAATGTTGTTAAAAATTTTAATATAAAATACAAGAATAAAATTTTAATAATATTGATTCTCCTGCTAATAAAAAATATGGATATCAATACCATATATTTTGAATGATCAAATAAATTTTATAAGGAAAATTTATAAAGATTTTTGTGATATTGCATTTTCCACCCCTCCTACTAGAAATAAATTAATAAATAACTCAAAAGATAAAACCTCATTTATAAATAAAAATTATGTTATTTATAAAAGGATATGTATGTGCAATAGTGGATATATAGGTGAAATGAGATGTACATTGGAAAAAGGAACTAAAGAGCATTTGCTGTTATTAAAAAGGGTTTAGAAATCGAAACAAAAATGTAAAGTAGATAATGATATTTCAGCATCCATGTTTTATGACCATAATAAGTCATGTATTTATGTTTTTGCCTTCAATTTTAGTAATGTAAAAATATTGTAAATTAAGAAAAATAACAACAAAAAAAATAAAGGAAGCTAAGATAATATACAAACACAGACATGCCTTAATTAACAAGAAAATGGCAAACATTAAGATCAGAAAATTGTAAGAAAGTTAGCCTTTCAAAGTGTTAGATGACATAGACTACAAGGATAGTCGAAACCACTCTTAAATGGATAAAAGTTTTTAATTATCTGATTACTATATTTATAAATATTCAATTATTTAATTACACACACACATATATATATTATAATGGTTAGAAAAAGTGAGAAATTCCAGTCTTATCGTATTTGCACTACAGAGTGCCACTAGCCCACTTGAACCTAGAAAATTTACAGAGTAGGCAGATGTGTGCTGACAAAGATCCAATGCAGAGATTTATAAAATATAAATAACTTAAATATAAAAAAATAAAAACCGCTGCCAGTAATTAACACGCAAACAACATTTATTAATGCACATATATAATCATTTAAAATTTGAGGAATAACATTTATTATTTTGGATTTTAGTATTAACTTTTAATTAAAATTAATATTTTAAAATTTTAAACCATCCGCACAAATGAATTTAATAATATTCTTTAAGAGTGTTGAGTATGAATGTACTACATAGATTGCATTTGAAAAGAAAATATTCTATCTCTTATTTAACCTTAGGCCAAAAGATTGCAGTCAAACCGACATCAATCCATCTGATACATCGATGTATTCAATGCAACATGAAGTATGACAGCACAAATATCATACTGTCAGGAATGTACATCTGAACAGCATGGTTAAAGAAGACATTGACTCTCATCCAGTACAGGAATGCTATATCTGTCTGGCACGAAGAACAATAAAAAAAAACTCCATAGGAAGGGACTGCATTTTCAGTCTTTCTATCCCTTCCATAGGCAAAAAGGGGGTGTGCGGTGTAAAATGGTGATCTTGCACGTCATGGACCTCATACTACATTTACTAATTATACTGATATATCCAATCCATTGACCCAATCTAACTATGTAACAAATATCCTAAGATTAAGCCTCCCTTAATTAATTAATATAAATTTACAAATCTATATAGCCATTCATTCCTGACTTAAATTTAACATTTATATAATTTCCTGCAGATAAATTTTATAATAGTTTGTTTTTTAATGTTGAGTACAGATCGGATACATAGATTACATAGTTAAAAACATTTCAAAATAAACATAACCGATCAAAATATAAAGTCATTGATGGAATTGCAGAGGAAAATTTACAAAAAACCCAATGGCATTCATCATAAGATGCCACATTAATACCAATAACTTAAAAGACATCCAAATAAATACATTTTAGATACTCTATGTAAGGTATCATTATTTACTGAATGTCTATATATTTTAATCAAATATGAAAATAAAAACATAATTAAACATTGACATATCTATGCAAGCATCTGTACCCAACTTAAATTTAATGCATTTAAATAATTTATACAATAAATATTGGTACTCATCTTATAGCTAAAGATGCCACTCTATGGCACAGTTTTCACACTGAAACACATAAAAATGCTGTTTACATGGCCGACACATCCAAACCTGCATTTATCTATAATATAACTTTTTTGTTGTGCTACAGAATGCAGGCCACTATGTCACATTGCAGTACAGCATGTATGTCGCACCACAGTACAGCATGTATGTCACATCGCAGCAATTACATTTTCTGAATTCGCACAGTTTATAAAATAGTTATGGCTTGATGAGAGGGTTTGTATTTGAATTGGATGGAAATGTTGTTTTCATTGGATTTTTTTTTAATTTCAAAGTATTGAAATGTTCAGATTTTTTAAAGTAATAATCCTAAGATTTTTTACAATGTACTGTATTGAAGTTTTAATTGGGAAAATGTTAAATATCTATGTCTTTAGTGAGTTGCAATTAGGTAACACATCAAGTAATGTACTGTTCTTAACATTCCATGAGACAAAGAAGATTCTACCATGTGTATATTTTTGAAGTAAAAAAGAGTGGTACCAAAAAAATATCCAGTAAGAAAAGTACATATATACACGTTTTTTTGTAAATTTCATAAAAAGCAAATATTATAAACATGTTTAATAAGTAAAGAAGACATTTATATGTGTTTGTTGTTGTTTAAAAAGTTTGAGTTTCTTTATTTTGTCCCAGTACAGTTATGATTTTGAATTTTTTTTATTTTAGCATTACAAACAACAGGACACTAACCATAACTCTAAAACTAACCCTAAAACTAATCCTAAACCTAACCCTAAATCTAACCCTAAAACTAACCTAACCCTAAAACTAACCCTAAACCTAACCTAACAACTTTTACTTTTTATTGTCATTCTACTTGAAGTAAAAAATAGCCGTAATATCTTTTTGTCTGTAAAAAAAAAAAAAGAAAGGTAAAATAAAGACTAAAAAAATAAAAAATAGATTAAGAAATTTTACTTTTTATTATGATTATTATTTTTTAGTTAAACAACAACAAAAAAAATAGACGTAACACAAGTAAAAAAATATCCGATAGAAAATTGATAAAAAAAAAGCCATAACACAAGTAAAAAAAATATCCTATAGAAAATTTATATAAAAAAAGCCATAACACAATTTAAAAAATATACGATAGAAAAAACATGAATCAAATTGTAATTTGTTGATTTTATTTTACATTTATTATTATCATTTAAATTGTATACGTTAATAAAAAATAATATTTATAAAAGACAATTTTGTTTTGTTTTTATTTTCGCATTACAAAAAAGCACAGAAAAATTATTATAATCAATGACCCAGGAATAGTCATATTTTATAGTTTTAGCATGAAAACGGTGCCATCCAACGGCATCTTTATCTATAAGACAAGCACCTAAATATTAATAAAAAAATGGAAATGATTTTTAGCAAACTCAAATGTATAAAAATTAAACATTAATAATTGATTTGAAAAGTCAGATTAAAGTTCATTAAAAAAATTAGGTTTAGCTTGTCAAATCTTTAAAGTTCTTAATTACTTTTAGTAAAATTTTTCCATTTATATCTTACAGTAGAAGAACTCCCAGTTCCTGATGTCAATTCCCACAAAGTCTTTATTTGAAGACTGGTCTATGTGAAGGTCACCTTAGCTGGTTCAATCCTAGTATTACAGTCATTTCATTTTTAAATAAGTGAGAAAGAATGACAAGTGCATCTTATTGCCCTTCTCACAAAAACAAGCTGGAACTGTTCTTAATTTCAATATTTTTCCTTTTATACCGATCGTCCAGAGTCTTCATTTTTGCTTCTATTGGACATCTAATTTATTTTTGTTCTCTTATCTATATTTCATCTGACTTTTTTTATATAAGAGTCCCAAGGGCTTGTTTGCTTTTCATTTAATTTATAAAACAATCATTTTCATTTACAAAAATATTTTATCTTTAGATCTTATACTTTTTTCTAAAAAAGTACGTTCAAATACTTTTTTTTTATTATTTAAAAAAAGAAATACTTTTAAAGTTTTGCATCTGTGTGAATATATATATATATATAACATTGAACAACTCTTTAATTTTAGCTTTTAGTTTTTTATTTATGAACTTAAAAATTTTTTTATTCTAATTTTAAATTAATGTAATGGCATATAACATTACAATATATATATATATATAATTATTCAAAACAATACAATAATTAATACAGTAACAATATTTTAAACAAATATATACCAATTTAATAGAAGTACTTTCAACTATCTATGTAGTCGTTGTCAACTAGACTCAAATTGTATTAGAAAAAACCGTTACAAATGTAAACAAAGGTAATACGTCATACATCAATTTTCCCACAATTCATTAATTTTTATATTGGCTGCCTGTCTATTTATCAACTGTTGCTTTTCACTTTTTATTAACATAGCTTCTTTAATTTTGCGTTTATTATTATTTCTTTCAATACACAGAATTTTAACTTTATTAAAATCAAAATCAAAACCATAATTACATGTTACATTATGATCAAAAAATACTGATGGTGATACATCATCATTTCTAACATTCTCTTGTCTTGATTTTTGCACTCGTTTATATAATAACAAATGCTCCCTTGATCTTTTCTCCAATGTACATTTAATATTGTAATACAAATAAAAAAATATCAGTATGCATTTTTTTCAGCAGTTCTGTGGAAATACAAAATAATTGTTAAATGTTAATTTAGGCTAACTTCGATTTATTTTGCTGTACTTTTTGGACAGTAACAATACACATTTTTGCTCTCATAATATTAATTTTTTAGAGATTCTATTTAGTTATTGTAACAACTAATATGACCGTAAAAATCAAGAAAATTTTTGAGCTTGGACACCAAACTGGACAACGATGATTGGTGAATGGATTACAGGAAAAAAACAACTTTAAGCTATGTATTTTTTTGCATAGATTTAAGTTGTATTATCATATATACATAAATACATATTTTAAGTGAATATCTGCATAATATAGCACAGTTTACACTAGCATATAATGCACATTAAGGTTTTTTTAAAAATTTTTATACTTACTGCACTCGATAAATTATTTTTTTAAAAAGAAATTTTATTCTATTGCTATATTCAATGCTACAAATACAAAAATGACATCAATTGTATATATATATTAGAAGCAAAAGTCGATCAAACCTTCTCTCATGTTGCTCTTGTAATATAGCTTGGAGCAATTAGTCGGTCCCTCTTCATGATTTTCTCCATGGTGTTCTTAAATTTATTTCCATGCGGGTCTCTCATCTCTTCAATTGTTACTTTACATTTAACACAGCACGTAGCATAGTTCACAAAAATCCCCAGTCTTATGTCTGTAAATAGACTATGGCACATACAGTCTTTAATTGATTTATAGTTTCAATTTGAATTGAATTGCTGTACCATTCATGAGTTATCAAGCTGTAATTGTACATACTGGGACATCTAAGAAAAATGTGGTCAATTGATTCCTCTTTTCTCTCACACATCCGACACACAGGATCGATCTTCATAAAATTTCTCCTGTATGCCAAAAATGAGTTTGTATGGAGGGAGTACAGGTTGATTTTTATTAGAAAATCTTGAAATTTTGCCTCAATGAACCAGAATTTTAATCTCAAAATCAGTTGCTGTTTGGTAATTCCAAGAGATCCTTTGTTTATGTTATTTTCCCAATGTATTATTTTATGTGCATTCCAGTATTTACTTTTTGATATAATTGGATTTTCATTCAAGTCAACCATTTTCTGAATATTATCAAATAATTAATTACACCATCTGGTGGTATATCTATTGGTGTGACAACTTTTTGATATGAAGTAGTAGAATATTTATTTTGAAGCCCAAAAAATAGGTTATAGTTTTTCTGAAATATCATGGTTTCAATACAATGGAGTGAAAGGTTGTTTAGCCTACTAGGCATTTGGAATTTTTGAAGACTGATGACAGCAACCTTTCAGCCCCAGAATAGATTTGCACAGAGAAAGTTTATTTGTTTGATAATTTTTTTGGAGGGACAGATACCAGATAGGAAGTAATTATATGAATGAGTTTAAGAGTCTTACCTTACCATGAAGTGAAACATATATCTTGTAAAGGAACACCATTGTCTGACAAATATCTGTTAAGAGGGATTCTTCAATTTCTCTCCTCATAGCACTATTTGATGTTGAAAAATTAAATCCTAAAAATTTCTGAGGATCAACTGTAAAGTTGGAAGTGATTTTTCCTCCCAGTTAGCAAATTCCAGGAGGTTGATTTGTCCTTATTGAATTTGAGTTTGTATTTGTCTGAGTACCTAGTTAGTATCTTCTCTAGTATAGTGATATATTTCTTGGATGGCAGACCGATGAATATGTTATCCATATAGCTGAGATATTTAATCTCCCTTCCCATGGCAGGTACAAACTCTCCAGGCAATGATCTCTCAGTGTCCATCATTAGCAAGTTGACATACACTATAAAATGTAGCATGCTAAGTGGAGATTCTTGAGGATTAGAGAAGGAGGCTCAAACCCAGGTGCAACTTTTCCATTCAATGTAATGTGGATGATTTTGTTGGCTATTAGGTTTGCAATTATTCTCAGATAAACAATTGACCCTCCATATTCCCATAGGATGTCAATCAGAATATCTAGCCTGACTGAGTCGAATGCTGCTGAGATGTCAAGTTGGATGGTGATCGGTTTTGACATATTCTGGGCTCTGATAACATCAAATTATTTTTTAATGTAATATTCCCAACATATAGTATAATTTTTTAGCTGGAGTAGCCAGATAATTTTTTCCATTGATGACCATAATAAATGCTTAATCTGCATACAATATTCTTGCATAACAATCAGTTCTAGGGGACCAGTCATCCTTAAGTGGGGTAAAGCTGCATATTTTTCTCACCTTAAATGAAAACAAAAAATAGTTTGCTTTAAAGAGACAATAATAGATAAGCATACAACTAACTATTCACAATGTGGCACCAAGAAGCTCTAATAGCATTAAGTGTGGATAAAACCAAGCAAAGAATCTCAGAACTTGCTGAAATTTTCCAAATATGATGTTTCTGGAACTGCCATAATTAGCAGCATTTTTGAATAAAATCTCAAGTATCAGGTTAATATAATTCTTATTCAAAACAGTTTATTTAGTTGTGCTGACATGATTATAGAAAATATTGAATAATTGTTATATTATTGATACTTTCAAGCAGAAATTTAATAGTTTTTTCTGGAGTACTGCATTACCACAGTGCTTCTGGACAAGATGTCACTGCACGGATTCCAACAAACAATAAGTACGTAATATGAGGAACATTGTACCTTTCTATTTGCAAACCTGAAAACAGAAATTAACAGACTCAATTGTTATTAAAGCAGATAACTCTCCATATAGTAGTACCATTCAGTGCAAGCCAGATTAATCAATGAATGCCAGAAGGCTTATGCATAAAATATCTATCTAGTGCCTGCTTATCCAATATCCCCAGACTAGTTTTTAGCTTGTGGCTTTCGTAGTGAGAAGCTTTGGATATGAGAGCACTGGACCTAGATCCTAGGATATAATGCAACCTCCAGCAGCACTAAGTGGCACTATTGTATGGTGAGTTCGGCCTGTTTTAATAACAGTTACGAGAAAACATAAGAAATTGTGATTTAAGACTCAATTGTTACAGCTACAAACTCTCTCATATTATCCACATAAATAAGATCGAATACAAAATTTCATGTCCTAATAAACTCTATAATATTCATAAAGCTACACGTACATATAAATGAAACAAAAATAGATTTCACAAAATTTTGTTGTTAAAAATAATCATTTATATATAACTATAAATAAATAATGCCGGTTTTTTTTCTAATACGATTTAAAAAAAAATGACATTTTACACAAACATTTTTGATGTTTTCTAATATTTAAGAATATTGGGATCCAAAATATTTCTGTTTCCAGATACAACAACATGTTAGATAAATGATTTTCAGATAATTAATATTTAGTAAGATTTATCAATTCTACATTTTGTATTTTTGATATTAAGTTGTTTTTTTAAATCTAATTTTAGTAAAGACAGAAAATAAAATTCTTAATCATTAAATGTTAGATTTTATTGCTTTCAAGCCCAACTACATATAAATATGTTAAATTATTTAATACATGATAACTGATTAATTTAACTACTTAGAATCCAAACGTAAAGTTTTTAAATTAGGCATCTTTTCTAAACATTTAGGTGATATTTCTGTGAGTAAATTATCAGATAAATCTAATTTTTCTATATTATTCAAGTCATTGCATGTATCTTCTGGTATACTATTCAACTGGTTTTCATATAAGAAAAGTATTTTAAGATTAATCAGTCCACCAAATGCTTCACTGTGAAGAATCTTTATTTTATTATTACTCAAATCTAGATGCCTTAAATTAGAATAGTTTATAAAAGCATGTGTCTGAATATAATCTATTTTATTTTCTGCTAAATCCAAATATCTCAGATGTTCTATACCTAAGCTAAAGTCGGTAACTGTTTTTAATTGATTAAAAGTCAAGGTTAGAAATTTTAGGTTTGTACCCATAAAGCTTCCTTGTTCAATTTCACTGATAAGATTTTCATCAAGATGCAAATTATATAAAGCAGTTAAAGAATAAAATTCATTTTTAAATATCTTCTTAAGTTTATTATGAGATAAACTAAGATGAGTTAAGTTAGGTAACCTATCGAAAGCATTTAGTTCAATGATATGTATGTCATTGCTTGAAATGTCAAGTATTTTCAATTTCTGTAGATTTGAAAATGTGTAGGCATTTAAGTTTTTAATTTTATTACCTACTAAATTAATTGTCGAAAAATTTGAACCGTCAAAACATCCCGCTTGCAAAATTTCTATTTTCTTCCCTTCAAGATTAATCTCATCAATCTTAGTGAGATTATTAAAAATACCTTTTCTTATTATTTTAACTTTTCCAATATTAATGTTGAAATCTGACAAATTATTTAAACCATCGAATGCCCCTGGCTCAATTGTTTCAAGCTTCGTATTACCTAGCCATAGTGTTCGTAGACTTTCCAGTCCGGTAAATGTTTGTGCCGATAATTTGACGACTTCGTTTTCATCAATAAATAAACTTTCTAAATTAGATAATTTTGAAAACTGATAAGAATTTACGATCGCTATTTTATTAAAACGTAAATATAAAGATTTTAAATTATTTAATCCATTAAAGCTGTTTATAGAGATACTTGTAATTCGATTATGTGATAAATTAAGTTCTTTTAACTTAGTCAAAGTGGAAAAATCACTAACTGTAGATAATTTGTTGTTAATTAAACTAAGATATATTAAATTATTGATTTTACTAAAAGTGTTTGCCGTTATTGTTTTTATATTAACGTTATTTAGTTCTAAATGTTCTAAATTTGGTAATGAATTGAAGGTATTGTAATCTAACTTATTTACAATACTATTTGTTATTACAACTTTCTTTAAAGTTTGTGGAAGATCAAATCTTGTTATAAGCGAAGTATTACTTTGATCTAAAGAACTTATTTCTAAATGTAATAAATGCTGTAAATTTTTTAAAACGTTTAACAATTTCTGAACGTTTTCAGAGTAAAAACTAGTCACATCTGTGAGTGAATTTTGAGAGTCTATAAACATGGTGGACACAAATTTGTAGTCACAGGAAAAACAGCTAAATTTTTTTATTCGGATTCCTTTAAATAAATCATCAGCCATTATTAACTGAATTCCATTAAAATCAATTTCAAGCTGTGTTAATGTCTTTAAAATATCTTTAATTCTTGTATGGGTTTCAGCAAGGGAAAATTGCTGAGAACATACAACAGTGACATCATTGTCATAGAAACATGTTTCTTCAGTAATTTGTTGAGAAGACATATCACCAATCATTATGGCAGATAGAAACAACAATATAAAATGAATCATCCAGAAAATTGCCATTTTTTTCAAGGATCAGCATTCAACCTAAAATAAAGATTTACATATAAAATAATAGTATTGCTTATTATAAACTACTATATTGTAACGGTATGTATATGCCATTACATTATTTTAAAATTAAAATAAATAGAAAATAAATCTTAAATAAAAATTGATTTACTAAAAACTAAAAGAAAATTAGAAGAGCTATGTTTAACACATGTATTCTCGCAGATGAAAACCTTTTTTTTAAAAAAAGTATTTAAAAGTAAGAAATTTAAAAAAAAAGTAAAGATCTAAAGATTAGTACTTTTAATAAAAAATTATATAAAAGAAAATAGAAATTAATGTTAATGAATTTTTATTTTAAGAATCATGTTTTAATCTTAGTAAATGGAAATGATTGTTTTATTAATTAAATGTAAAGCAAACTAGCCCTTGGGTCACTTAAATAATTGAAAGGTCAGATAAGAGAATAAAAAAATAGATTGACCAATGGGTCAGAAAGAAAAACATCTAGACTTTAGAATCAGTGATGACATGTTCAATGGATCTGAAAATTTACTGATAAGGGAGGTCTAATACTATAAAGAGAAAAAAAACATTATTGTTGTTGCTTAATTCTGACTATTAATCTAGATATAATCTTGCAGCTATATTGCAGACTCCAGAATCCATGATGTAGGGGTCTTGCAATAAAAAGGCATTTCCTTTGCATGCACCAGCCGAGGCCTCCAGATAACAGTTTCTGACCAAATGAATGGTTTGTAGTGGTTACGTCTCCTAAGAAACTTTAGTAAATAATAGGATCAGTGATGAATTTCATAATTCTGGAGGAAGCACCTAGATCTCTCATGGAAAGTACAAACTTTTACCAGTTGAACTTTTTTTTAAATATATCTCTTCAATAAATAGTCAATCTGTAAAAAATATAACTTTTAAATGAACTGTTATCTGACTTAAAAGAATTCTAAATCAATTATTAACGATTTTTAAGCATATGTTTAATAATAATTTAAAAATTTTATTTAATTAAATTATTAAATTTAAAGTTGACTGTAGATGGCTGCTTAGATTCGTTAAGTTTAGGGTTAGGTAAGTTGAGTTAATTTCAGACTATTTGTCTCATAGTTGAGTCAATGTTGGTAGAGATATATATGGGTATTTATATCAATGTAATGTGAAGTGTGTTAGCATACAGGGCAATGTGCCCAACTAAATGCATGACCCAAAGATGTAGTCATCACATTGCAATGGATGCATATGTATTTCCTATGACATAGATTTCCTTTAGCTCTATGGATAGGAACTATAAGTCGACAAAAGTACCGTTCTCTGCCATACGTAGTACTTATATTTAATATTTTATATATGTGATTCCTTCAGCAGATAGACGCACATTCCTGTACTGGATGAGCATAATGTCCTTTAAATAATATCACACTGCAGACACACATTCCTGTCAGCATGGTTTTATGCTAACATCTTCATATTGCATTGGTTGCATCTGTATATCAGGAAGTGAGCGTTGGTTTAACTACGAACTTTTAGCCTGAGGCTGAATATTTTGAAAAGTTTTTAATTGCGTAATCTATATAGCCCATCTATACTCAACATTCTAAAATAAAAATATTATATAACTGTCCAGCTGTGCGGACTTTCTAAAATAATAATTTAAATTTAAAATTAATAATAAAATATAAATTTATTCCTCAAATTTATATATGTGCATCAATAAATGTTTTTTGTGTGTTATTACAGGCAGTGGCTTATTTTATTTATTTTTTAATAATAAATATATATTTTAAGAATTTTAATCTTTTTCTTGTCTAAGAAGTTATGTATTATAAATCTCTGTGTCTCCTTGAGCTAGCTGCATGGGCTAACGGTCAACAACAAAGTAAAAGTTGGATCTTTAACAAGAAGTATCTGCCTACATTATAAGTATTCTAGGTTCAAATCATCTAGTGGAGCCCTGTACAACAAATATGGTAAGTGTACATATTCTCCAACCGTTATAATATATATGTGCTGTATGCACAGATAATTAAGCTAATAAATATATATAATTAAATGCAAAATATTAATATACTTTAAATATAAAACTATTAATTTATTTTCGTTAAGCGCTTTCAAGAGACTTCTTGCTTTCATAATCATAGAATGGTAATAATAAAATTATTTTTAGTGTTTAATAAGAAATTTTTAAAAATGATATAACATTAATGAAGCAATTTTTTTGTGCAATTGGAAAAGTAGTGATATGAATTTAAATTAGAAATAAGTGCACTATTAAAAATAAAATAACATAAATAACACTCATTTAAACAAACATCATATAAAAGATATTTTTTGTAAAAAATGTTTTATTAATGGAAATGGATAATTTCATTATGAAAAAAATACTTTCTTTAAAGTACATTCTAGCATACAACTACACAGTATTTGTAATATAAAGGATTTTTGATTAGCTTAAATTTTTATCTTATATATATATATATATATGTAATATACAAATCAATATATATATCAAAATACAGTACAATTTATATAAATTATATTCTTTTAGAAGTACTTTCGACTATATACTTTGTAGTCTTTATCAACTATATAACGTTGAATAATCAAAATGAGACAACCCTTAACAATACCCATAGTTCAATTCAGATTTCCCACAATTCTGTTATCTTAACATTTGATGACTGGCGATTCATTAACATTTGACGATTTCTTGAAATCAACATAGCCTCTTTTATTTTACGTTAAATTTGTAATTTTGTTATATCAACATATGAATGTAAAATTTTAAAACAATTGAAATATCAAGAAATTAAAGTATATCATAGATATGTGGATGATGTTTTTATTTGTGGAAAACAAGAATTAATAGTCAATTTATTTAATGAATTAAATGAGGTTAAGGATATAAAATGGGTTATAACTAAAGAGAAATACAATTCCATAAAATTCTTGGATATTCAAGTTACTCTTAATGATTACAGTTTGGATTATCTTATGTTAATTAAACCAATTGAAACTAGAGGTTTTATTCCATATGAATCACATGTACCTATGTGTCATAAGCTGTCTGGATTGAAATCATTCTTATTTCGAAATGAAAAATTATGCAAATATTCTAGTGATAAAATTAAAAATGTACATTTATTTGTTAATGACTTGTTGAAAATTGGTTATTATAAAAATGCAATTGCTAATATTATTAAAGGATTTAAAAGAAATCAACACTATAATAAAATTAAAAATAAAAATATCAAAATGAAATGGATTTCAATGCCATTTATATCAGATGAGCAGGTCAAGTTTATTAGGAAAATTTATAATGGTTTGTGTCATTTTGCTTTTTTCTCTACAAATAACATAAATAGATTGCTTAATAATTCTAAAATTCAAAATTCAAAGTTTAATCAAAATTCTATTATATATAGATTGATATGTGGATGCGGCATACAATACATTGGTGAATCTAAGTGTACATTTGAGAAGAGAATAAAAGAACATATGCTTTTATATAATAGAATTCAAAAAGAGAATCAATATGTAACAGATGTAAATAAACCTTCATCATCTGTTATATTTGATCATAATAAATCTTGTCAATATGGATTTAAATTTGATTATAAAAATATGAAAATTATTCAAATTGAACGTTGTCATAGTAAACGTAAAATAAAAGAGGCTATGTTGATTTCAAGAAATCGTCAAATGTTAATGAATCGCCAGTCATCAAATGTTAAGATAACAGAATTGTGGGAAATCTGAATTGAACTATGGGTATTGTTAAGGGTTGTCTCGTTTTGATTATTCAACGTTATATAGTTGATAAAGACTACAAATTGTATAGTCGAAAGTACTTCTAAAAGAAT
Organism: Epiperipatus broadwayi; assembly: GCA_028023455.1. Taxonomy (NCBI): domain Eukaryota; kingdom Metazoa; phylum Onychophora; class Udeonychophora; order Euonychophora; family Peripatidae; genus Epiperipatus; species Epiperipatus broadwayi. The sequence continues at coordinate 8,611,048 of JAQFVV010000040.1, forward strand.
ATAATTTATATAAATTGTACTGTATTTTGATATATATATATATATTGATTTGTATATTACATATATTGTGAAACGAATACAGATATCAAACTTTATTATATATATATATATATATGGTAAAAGCTTTAATTGAATACAGCAATCAAAACATTATAGCACTATATGTCAGAATTGATTTTGATTTGTATAAACAATTTTATACAAATTAAATAATAATATTAAAAGTCTTTATAAAATTTATTGGCAGTTGCAACTAAAAAGCAGCAAATAGACTTACTTTGATATATTAAAATCAAATTTTTTATCTCCAGAGGAATGATTGGTGACTAGAGTCCTTACTATAGTAGCAGGAAGTTTAAGTATATAAATAGATCAAGCTGTAATATGTTTTAATAAATTTTGACCATGAAAATAGCGTTACAAATTTATTACCAGTAATAATCATTGATATTAATAATTTATATAATCACAGGAATATTGTTGAGCCATTTCTAAAATCAAAATATTAGATCTAATTATTTGTAATAACAAGGCATTCAAAAGCAAAAAATTAAAAACTAAAAGAAGCACCAATGTATTGTTTTAGCTTTTAATTAGTGATTTTTAAAAAAAAATGAAATCAGTGCTAATATTTTATAATCATATTATACTATTAAAGAAAGAAAAATGTAAATGTACATTGCATATAATAGGTGGAATATTGTAATATATATATATATATATATTGTAACAGATGGAATTGATGATTGCTGTATTCCATTTAAATTGAAGAAAGAAGGCCCCAAACATTGTTGCCATTTTGTAATTGATTGAATTGATGAATGCAGGTGATGGTTAGGATGATCAATCTGATCTGATAAAAAAATCTAAAATCTAATTTAAATTCATCTAGTCTAGCTCAATCGGGTCTATTATTATGTAATAAACCACCACAAAGCACAAATAATCTCTCTTAAAGTCTAATTTGTTTAAGTTATATATATGAAAACGAAAGAATAATGAGATTATCTGCTCCAGATATCAACAAATCCATCACATTACAAAGTACACTGCACTGAGCAATGAACTAGCATATCATCGCCCTAAACAATAATATACGATTAGGCCAACCACACTACATAAAAGATATATTAAGTTTCTATTGGATGTTTATTCACCTATGAGTATTAATATGATTTATTTGAATCTTTAAACAATTGAATATAAATTGGTTGGCAATAATTCAAATATATGATTATAATTTAAATTTATCCCAATTTAAAAATAATATTCAATTAAACTATTCAATGAAGTTTGTACTCTTTATTTTAGAGAAATTAAAAAAAAAAATCTAAAACGAGTTATTCTAAACCAACAATAAAGTACGATCTATTTAGATTTTTATGACGGAATCAGACAAACATAGAAATGATTGACTTTGTAATATTAACTAAAATAAATGATAATATATATAATATTCGAATGCAAATATAAATATAAAATTCATGTGGGAATAAAATAACATGCTAATATGCAAAACACACCATATCTTATATTCTAGCTCACTTACCAAGCTGAGTTTGAACCTTGTCATTTAAATAGCTACGTCATCTTATGCAATCCAAATAATAAAAAAAAATTAAGGAGACTTGTCATTTGAATCACTCAATTTATTTGATTATATAAAAGAAAATTGGCAAGATTAATAACAAAATAGATCGGAAATTAATTTATATTTCAGATTGATTGAATAAATAAAAATGATAAAATTACTATGTGTATCTCTAAAATGTGCTGCGAAAACAATAACGACATAAAAAATGAATGAATGAATGAATGGAGAGACTTTTGGATATCTTACTGAAAAATTTATATATAACAGATACCAAAGATATGAAATAGGATGATATCGAAGCCTATTTGTTGATCAAAATAATAACCGATAAATGAATATGAAGTAATACGATACAGTTGAATCTCTTGTCTGTTCGATGTTTTAAACTAAATTTTATACATGCAACCATCAAATCATATACTAAAAAACAACAACAACAACAACATCGAATTATGTTAATATATATATATATATTTAGACAAAAAGTTCAAATGATTAATAAGGAATCTCTCCAATCATTTTTATTCAATAAATTCTATTACTCTTACAGATAATTTAAATAAAATACAAATCATCCTTTTTAAATATATGTAAAAAAAATTAATACGCACACATTTTTATATATATATATAAATCATATCATATATAATAGTCCGTCCGTTTTCACTATTTATTTGTCCATTGCAATTAACTTATCCTCAGTTTCTATGACGCAAATAGAAGTTTATTTCTCAGAAAAGATAAGTCGAACTTTATAATGCTTCACTAACAGTCCTTTTCCTTTCCAAAGAGGAGAGTGCAATTTAATTAGCCTTTTTATGATGCGAATTAATCCAGTTGATCCTGAGTGTTTCTTAGCTTGTGACACGATATTTATCCAAATCCAACGGTGGTTATACGCCAAACGTTAAAACAGAAATATCTTTGTTTTTAAAACTAAAATAGCTGAAAATTTTATATAAAGCATTTTTTTTTCATAGGTTTTTTTTTTTTTTTACATTTTTTTTACACTTTGTTGCCTTTCCCTTGGAAATCCTTCGCAACTGCCCTTCAAATGATTGAACGGGCAGATAATTGAAGTTTATTTTTTCATGTTTTATGATTTAACATTAAAAAAAATATTGAAGAACTTCTATTTATAAGAACATAGAAAATACATCCGTTCATGGCAATCACAAAAAGATGATAGCTTTTTTCTTCTAGTCTTTTGTGGCTTTTTATAGGTTCTCTTTCTGACGTTCTGGTATCATAACAACCACTGAATACTACTCGAATAAAGCTCAAACCAAATAAAGTTTTTACAGCAGTTTTCGTGTGGTTTGTAATGTAAGTTTGGAGAAAAAGATACATGAAAATCAAAATTCGATTAGATTTTTCCTATTATTTGTAAACCAAAATACAAAATTGATATAACAACCTTTATTCACTTTATAAACACAAATAATTTACACATATATATTTTTTTAATAATAATATTTTTTTTAAAATTAATTTATAAACAAATATACATAACACAAAAACATTGAATTATATGTAATAATGTTACTATGGTGACTGCATTAATATACATGAAATATGTAAAATAATATCGATCCTATTTAAATAAACTTTTAGATCATACTAAATTGTTTTCAGAATTTATTTATTTACCTATATGTTTTTCCTGAGTTTGATTATAGCGAATTTATTATTTTAAAGCTAGAATCAACAGTAAACAATTCTATTTAAAAGCTTTAGGTTGCCATGGTGATCAATTTAAATCTATATTTCCAAGATCTTCCATGATCTATCTATCAAGCACAAGAAAAATCAAACAAGATCAACAAACTTCTTTATTTTTTTTTTAATACCATGATCATTAATCTGAATATTCACAATATATATATATATATTAGAAAATACTGTACTTAAAAGTTTATAAAAAATATATCTATAACCCTCACTTAGGAATGCTTTCAACTATCCTTGTAGTTTTTGTCAACTAATACTTTTAAAAGGTCAACTTCCTCATAATTCCATGATGTTAACTTTCTCATAATTCCGTATTAACATTTGCCTGCCTGCACATTGATTAAATCTTGCTTGTATTTATATATTAATATCACTTCTTTAATTTTTCTTTTATTATTATTTCTTTCAGCTTCCAATAATTTTACATTACTATAATTAAAAACAAAATCATATATACATGATTTATTATGGTTATAAAAGACAGAAGCTAATAAATTATCATAATTTTTATAATTTCGTTTTGTATTTTGAACCCCTTTTAATAATACCAAGTGTTCTTTTGTTCTTTTTTCCAATGTACACCTTGACTCACCTATATATCCATTGCCACACCTACGTGTCCATTTGTAAATTTTATTTGTCAATAAAGTTTTATCTTTTGAATTATTTATTAATTTATTTAATGTGGGTAATGTATAAAATGCAATATCACATATACCTTTATAAATTTTTTTAATGAAACTTGCCTGTTAATTCAAAATATATGGTATTGATATCCAAATTTTTTTATCAGAAGAATTAACATTATTATTAACATTATTTTTATATTTTGAATTAAAATTTTTAATAGTATAATAAACATAATCATAACTATATCCAACGTTTAACAATTCATTATAATAAATTTCAATATTTTTGGTTTTATCCGATGAATATTTACAAAGATTATCATATATATATATTATAGTGGTTAATGTTTACTCTGTTAATGTGAGCATGCACATAAATTGAACGTGACAAAAATATGGAGACATGTCGGAGTAAAAAGAAATTCAAAGATTTTACCGTAATAGTGCTACGGACACAGAAGATACTTATAGAAAGATTGATTCTTACATACCTTTGGGGGATGACTCTAAATCAACCACTCATGCCACTCTCAGAAGGAAGTTTAACTCTCCTCCTAAAAGGATATGCAAGTTCAAATACATATGTGCCAATAAATAATTATTCATACACAAATAATAAATAAGTATCCTCATGAAAATAAAGATTTAGGACCTGGTAAGAAGGTATCCCATTCACTAGCTCAGCATACTCTTATACTCAGTTAAAAGAACGGGGATTGGAAAACTCACATAACTAATTAATATGAGGGATAGAGAAAGTAAACGATAAAAAAATGTATATATATGGCAGTAGTCGCTTTAGAATTATAATATCTTTTATTAACCCAATATACCCTATCATTTATGACATAAATATAAAATTAAAGTTCCCAAATTGAATAAATATATAACGAAAATCATACAATACATAAATCATTTTTATAAAACAAATTATAAGCATATGGAAATAATTGTCAAAATAATTGTTAAACTAAATAAAAAAAATTTCTTTCTTAATAATAAAAGTATATTAAATAATTAATATGGGAGAGATAGTGCACTGTGGATTATAAACTTACACACATGTATTAAGCAAATAAGGAAAAAATAATGTTACATACTAGGTGTATTGGTTTGCGTATTTACATAAAACATATTTATGAAATGGGTATTAATTTGTTATAAAATAAACACACACACAAAAAAAAATAGTATACCTGACAAAGTATGTGGGTTTCATTCTTCTATGTGTTTTGAGTGGGCTGTCTATCTATTCATCGACTGCAACATGGGCTACAATTGATGGTGGTACAAGTTCATAGAATTAGTCATCATCATTTTGGTGTTTGGGGATCTTGGCTTTTAAATTCTTTTGGGATGGCAGGAGCGGAGCTAGACGGATGCGCTGAAGTGGGCCTCTACTCCATAATCATTTTATATGCAGGCAAATGCTTGATTAATATCTTTAAGTTGGAGAGATGGATATTAAACAGGATATTAACACTATAAATCATCTTTTCTTGTTTTATGAATCCTAGGTTAACTGCAGGCTTCAATGGCATGTTGTAGTTAAGCTTCCACAAGCATCAACTGACTGGTTAACTGCTAGATTATTTGAATGAGGGCCTGGATTAATGTCCATTGATCTAGAATGATGGAATCAGTATTATTTCTTTTTATTAGAATACATCTTCCGGCTTACAAGGTATTAGAATCAGCATGATTAACAAGTTGCATGACTCCACGTGTTTCCCAGAATAGCATTAGCTTTCCATAATTAGAAATAGGCTCCCAATAAGATTTGCTTTTTTAACGACAAGACAAAAGTAAACTGCTCTCTTTGAAAAAGCAAAGGTGAACTGCCCTCTCACAATTTCAGAACAGATATCTCCTCTCAATACAATCTCAATTCACGTATCCCCTCCATGACACAAAAAAGAATTAATTAAATCTTATAGAATTGGTTTTAGTTTTACAAATTGGTTTAGCCAATTCGTAAAACATTCCAATGTAATTGCCCAAGCAATCTCAAAAATTTCATTTCCAATTAGTTTTATTTATATCCATTCAGATCACAATATCTCTGAAAACAGTTTTAATAAATGATAATATCTTTTTACTTTTTATTAATTCCAATATCACAATCAAAGTTTTTTTTAACAAAAAAATGTTTTACATAACTTGAACATTCCTCTCTCCAAGCATTATTGCAAGTTTAATTAAACTCTTTTTGTCCAGTTAAAATTATTTTAGAGTGGACAGGAAACCAGAATGCCTTTAGGCTTTTTCTAAATTTAAGACAATGACCCCCCTTCCCTTGCTCAAATGCAACTGAAGAGAAAAATATCCATTAAAACTCTGATTTTGGAAATTATTTTTCAATATTTTTTAATAGTAGTATGTTAAATTCTCTCTTTTACATTGGTTGTAAGCACTCACAAAAAATAAATAAATACGTACTGACAAATTGTAAATAAACGTGTTAGCATTTCTTTAACAAACAAAACAAAAAATTTTTAAAATTATAATTACATTTTGGAGTTTCTTTCTCTTTAAAAAAAATAATAAAAAATAAATAAACAAAAATCAAATTACAAATGCATATTTCTAAGTCTTTAAATATAAGCTTTAATCATATGTGTGTGAGTTTATATTATAGCCACAGTTCTCTCTCTTAATTTATAATGAATATTGATTATATAAATTGTATAACCCCCTGTCCTTTAATGGCTTTTTACATATTTTAGACCATTTACTCATTTAACCTTAGCTTGTGATTGGCCACATCAAATGTGCCTGGCACAATACCCCCCTCTGACATGAGATGTTTAAATGAAGTTTATCATTTTATGTCTTTTTTATTAATTGTATTTTCCAAAAACTTAACATTTTATACTACGGATGTTTAGTGAACAGAAGGCATGATGTCCAAATCCCAGAGGTATGGATTCCCATCTCCCAAGCATTATTGCACAGGCCAAGTCTACATCGATCTCCCCAAGCCTAAGAAACACAGAATCACAGCATAAAGATCTCAGCCATATCTAGAGCTCTGCAACATCCAGGCAAAGTAGAATGTGAGAGTCACATGACTACATCTTGAAGAATTCATTCCAGTGGAATTTTCATCTCTGCCATCCACTGCATTCATGCTCGTTCTTTATTGAGGCTTACAGAGTCATTTACAGTGGAATAAACACAGAAATTTTCATCTCTGCCTACTCTGCAACAGTGTCACAGAACTTCCAGACCACACAAAGACTTCCAACCACTCCTCTGCACTCTCACCATCTCTAACTCCAGGGCACAGAAAGCACAGACCTACCTACATACAACATTCGGAAAACTGAAGCCCACACATCTGATCCTCAAATAACATGACCATTTATTATAAAAACCTACTTGCTATCTTTACTGCACCCAGACCGAGGTGAAGGTAATCTAGCCCCTTTTCCCTTTCCTTTACATACTAGTTCATAGATTCTCTTTTCCACAGTATCATTGTCTGTTGTTCGCTTAAGATTTCTGAAATACTTATCATTATACCAAAGGTTGTGTTCAGCTGCATATTTATTTCACCCCCCAATCCATGGCATTGAGGCCAATGTTTCATGGGTTATATCTGGTGGACAGCCCTGCTGGCTCATATCCACTTCAGTTGTTCAGCCACTGACTCTATTGAATTTGTATTGGTAGTGAGAATCATTTCCTCAATTCTAAAGGGTAGCTTCTGGCATATTATCCTTATGATCTGGCCTTCCAATGTGCAACATGCACTGAGCATCCTTAGCTTAGCCACTTGTCTTCAGAAAAACTTTAGTTAGCTCTCACCCCCATTGGACCTATACTTCTCTTGCATTATCTGATATAAGATGGTCTCCTGGCACACTTCACTCCAGAAATTTCTTACTAGTGCTTTTTTTTTCCAGAAATTTCTTACTAGTGCTTCTTTATAACCCTCAAAGGTTGGTGGTTGGTAGAACAAAAATTCCCACCATGACTGAACGTCACCCTGTAGGTGGTTACTTGTGATGGTTAGTTTATTTTTCTCTACCATTCTATTAGCACTGAAATACTTTTCCAAGCTATTTATATGCTGCAATGAAGCTTCTCCAGCTTGCCCCTCAAAAATTCTAATCTTTAAAAACTGGTTGATGTTAGATTGATATAACTGACATCCCTCTACTATCTTAGCCTCTCTAAATTCTTGCTGCATAGCTCTTACTTTTCCATCCTCCCCACTATCTGGTTCCTGATTTACTCTTGATAACTCACTACTATCCTCATACTCTTCAACTATTTTCATCCATGTTATATTATCCCCTGTCATTATTTTCTTTCTAGCTATATTTATATCCTCCATTCTTTGTTCCATTATCATTTTCTGTTCTTTTATCATATTGATATCTTGTTTTTCTATCAACTGTTTTTTATTTGAGCCACTGTCTGGCACAGATTCTCTATTCACTCATCATTCCCAGTTAAGCACATTTCTAGCTTCTCTATTCCATTACTGTAATCTTTCACTGTTTCTTCAACTGTCTATTTCTTATATTCTCTTGCATTCTGCTTCCATTACTTGCTGCCTTGTTTGGATCTTATCCAACCTATCGCTATTAATCTGATGGCGGCCCCTACATTTTTTTCTACACCTTGAAGCCTTGTTCCAATCCCTAAAGATATTTCTTCCCTAAAGTCATCAAACCTTTTTGCTATTTCCTTTGACATCTGACTGAGCTCTAGTTTTATAGTATTTACAAACATCTCCATCATCTTCATTAAGTTTTCTTTTTCCCTGCTGGGTTCCTCTTTGCTTAGTGGCTCCATTACTGCCTCTATTCCACTTTCAGATCTTTCAGGCTGGCTTCCTTCTAGCGTTTCTACATTTATTTCAATGTGCTCCTCACTCATATCTACCTTTTCATTTCTGGACTGTGATCTTGTCCACATATATAGTATTATTTTCAATTGTTTATAAATTTGCTTTGTTATATGACTTTAACTATATTTTATTCGATTACTTCTTAAAACTATGGTTTAATGCTACTTTTAAAACTTGTTTTCTTTTTACTTATTTCTTTTCATAAAATTATTCAGTGCACACCGTATCGAGCTCCTCTATCCCTATCATCATTTATTTCTCTCTTCTGTGTAATATTTCTTTTATACATTTATTAACTATAATAAAATTATTCCAAGATCGCCCTTCAAACACCAATGAAAACATAAAATAACAAAGCCAACATTAAATTGTGCACTATTGGTAATGTTTTCAAAACAAAACGAAAAAGAAATTGATCATGAATAATATTACGATTCTAACTGTTACATGTCATCAAAAACAAAATTTCCTATCATGCAATTTGACAATTCTATGTTATTCAATAAAGATTTACCTTCCCTTTTCTTTTTTTTACAAAAAAAAATTTTATTTCCAAAGTCCGCCACTTGTTTTTATACAATATGTAGTTTATGCTTGTATCCTATCATTTATTTCTTTCCACAACATATGTCTAACCTCTTAATTTATTGTAAACATTAATATATGATAAAACAATCTAAATCAATATTACTGTAGTGACAAAAGATTGCTTCAAAAACAAAATAAAGTTTGAAATTCTTATTTATTAAGTTTTATAATTGTAAACTCTTTTCTCTTTTTCCCTTTTTTCAAATCTTTCCTCTATATTAAAAAAAAAATATTCCCAATACTTTTGGGATTTTGCAAGATTTTCACTTTTTTTTAGTTATGTTTAGTGGCCATGTTTTTCCTATACTGGCCACATTAAATAAGGCCCAACACTATGCCAAAATTTTGTTCTATACCAGTTAATGTTTATTCCATTTATGTGAGCATGCAAATAAATTGAACATGACAAGAAATATGGTGACATGCCGGAGTAAGAAGAAATTCAAAGATTTTACCGTAATAGTGCTACGGACACAGAAGATACTTATAGAAAGATTGATTCTTCCATACCTTTGGGGGATGACTCTAAACCAACCCCTCACACCACTCTCAGAAGGAAATTTAACTCTCCTTCTGAAAGGATATGCAAGTTCAAATAACATTAGTGCATATGTGCCGATAAATAATTATTCATACAAAAATAAGTATCCTTGTGAAAATAAAAATTTAGGACCTGGTAAGAAGGTACCCCATTCACTAGTTCAGCATACTTTTATACTCAGTTAAAAAAATGGGGATTGAAAAACTTGCATAACTAATTAATATTGAGGGTTAGAGAAAGTAAATGATAAAAAAAATAAAATATATAGCAGTAGTCACTTTAGAATTATAATATCTTTTATTAACCCAATATCCCCTACCATTTATAACATAAATATAAAATCAAAGTTACCAAATTCAATAAATATATAACGAAAATCATACAATACATAAATCATTTTTATAAAACAAATTATAAGCATATGGAAATACTTGTCGAAATAATTGTTAAACTAAATAAAGGAAATTTCTTTCTTAATAATAAAAGAATATTAAATAATTAATATGGGAGAGATAGTACTCTGTGGATTATAAACTCACACATGTGTATTAAGCAAATAAGGAAAAATGAATGTTACATACAAGGTGTATTGCTTTGCGTATTTACATAAAACATATTTATGAAATGGGTATTAACTTGTTATAAAATAAACACACACACACACAAATAGTATACCTGACAAAGTTCGTAGGTTTTATTCTTCTATGTGTTTTGAGTGGTCTGTCTATCTGTTCATCGACTGCAACAAGGATTGGAATTGACGGTAGTACAAGTTCATAAATTAGTCATCATCATTTTGGTGTTTGGGGATCTCAGCTTTTACATTCTGTTGGGACAGCAAAATAGGAGCTGGATGGATGTGCTGAAGTGGGCCTCTACTCCATAATCATTTTATATGCAGATGAATGCTTGATTGGCATCTTTAAGTTGGAGAGATGGATATTAAATAGGATATTAACACTATAAAATGTCCTTTCTTCTTTTATGAATCCTAGGTTAACTGCAGGCTTCTATGGTGTGTTGTAGTTAAGCTTCAATCAGCATAAACTGACTGGTTAACTGCTAGATTATTTGAATGATGGCCTGGATTAATGTCTGTTGGTCTAGAATGATGGAATGATTATTATTTTTTTTTATTAGAATAAATCTTCCAGCTTACAAGTTATTAGAATTAGCATGATTAAAAAGTTGCATAACTTCGCGTGTTTCCCAGAATAGCATTAGCTTTCCATAATTAAAAATAGGCTCCCAATAAGATTTGCCTTTTTAACGACAAGACAAAAGTGAACTGCTCTCTTTGAAAAAGTAAAGGTGAACTGCTCTCTTTGAAAAAGCAAAGGTGAACTGCCCTCTCGCAACTTCAGAACAGATATCTCCTCTCAATACAATCTCAATTCAGGTATCCCCTCCACGACACAAAAATTAATTAATTAAATTGAATTGGTTTTAGTTTTACTAATTGGTTTAGCCGATTCGTAAAACCTTCCAATGTAATTGCCCAAGCAATCTCAAAAATTTCATTTCCAATTAGTTTTGTTTATATCCATTCAGATCACAATATCTCTGATGACAGTTTTAATAAATGATAATATCTTTTTACTTTTTATTAATTCCAATATCACAATCAAAGTTTTTTTTAACAAAAAAATGTTTTACATAACTTGAACATTCCTCTCTCCACGCATTATTGCAAGTTTAATTAAACTCTTTTTGTCCAGTTAAAATTATTTTAGAGTGGACAGGAAACCAGAATGTCTTTAGGTTTTTTCTAAATTTAAGACAATGACCCCCCTTCCCTTGCTCAAATGCAATTGAAGAGAAAAATATCCATTAAAACTCTAATTTTGGAAATTATTTTTCAATATTTTTCAATAGTAGTATATTAAATTCTCTCTTTTACATTGGTTGTAAGCACTCACAAAAAATAAATAAATATGTACTGACAAATTGTAAATAAACGTGTTAGCATTTCTTTAACAAACAAAACAAAAAATCTTTAAAATTATAATTACATTTTGGAGTTTCTTTCTCTTTAAAAAACAAAACAAAACTAAAAACAAAAATCAAATTACAAATGCATATTTCTAAGCCTTTAAATATTGGCTTTAATCATATGTGTGTGCGAGTTTATATTATAGCCACAGTTTTCTCTCCTAATTTATAACAAATATTGATTATATAAATTGTATACCCCCCTCTTAATGGCTTTTTACATATTTTAGACCATTTATTCATTTAACGTTAGCTTGTGCTTGGCCACATCAAACGTGTCTGGTACAATATATATATGTATATAGTCAATCCACTGCAGGAGGAAGGGCTCTTGAAGTTCAATCCATCTTCACTGATTTGTAGTTTTTTTTCTCCACATCAGCCCTGCACACTTTCTTATTTCATCCATCCATCTCATATGTGGTCACTTTCTGGGTCTTTTACAATATTTTGCAATCCAGTTTAAGATTTCAATTGGCCATTTATTATTTCTTCTAGAAATATGTCCAGCCCAACTCCACTTCAGTCTTTTATTTTTTCAATAAGGTCAGTAACATCTGTTTGTTCTCTTACCCATATATTGCGTTTTTGATCTCTTCTTATTAATTCCAACATGCATCTGTCCATACTGCTTTGAGTGGTCTGAAATCTCTCTATTGCTCTTTTATTAAGTGTTCAAGTCTCAGATCCATAAGTAAGAACTGGTACACACATTTATTAAAAACTTTTCTTTTCAAACACATAGACATATTTCCTTTTAGTATCAAGTTATTTCTACCAAAGAGACTCCAAACAAGTTTAATTCTATGATTAATTTCATCCATTATGTTTCCATCTGTATTAATAATCTGACCAAGGTATTTGTAACTGTTAACTTTTTCTAACTCATCATAATCAATCTTTACTTTTATATTTTGAGAAAATCCATTAAACATCACTTTAGTCTTTTTAACATTTTTCTTTAGTCCTAAATTTTGTATTTTCATCTGACAACTCCTGCAACATTTCATGCAGCTCTAAAGCATTATTTTCAAAAGCAACTAAATCATCTGCAAAATCGAAATGGCTTAAATAATCTCCATTTACTTTCACTCCTGTAGCTTCCCATTTTAATTCACAAAATACTTCTTGCAAGTTTTGGAGATATGGAGTTACCCTGTCTTACACCCTTCTCAGTGTTGACTTTCCTAGTATCATTATGTAATTTAATTGTTGCTGTTGCATTTTTATAAATATTCTTTAAAATATGACAATATTCTGGATCTATACCTTGATGATTCAATGCTTTAATCACTGAAGAAATCTTTATAGAATCAAATGCCTTTTCATAATCTACAAATTCAAAGCATAATGGCAACTCATATTCATTTGTTCTTTCTAGAACTTCTTTCAATACCTGGATATGATCTACTATACTAAAACCACTTTTAAATTCAGGTTGTTCTCTTGGTTGATGGAAATCCAATGTTCTCTGTAGACGAGTTGTAATTATCTTGGTAAAATTTTTGTATAAAACTGATAAAAGACTGACAGGTCTGTAATTTCTAATATCTTCTTTATCACCTTTTTTTAAATATTAATATTAATATTGCATTCTCCCCAGCATCTGGTACATCTTTATCATTTAGACATTTATAGTATATAACTTTGCTAAAAAAAATTATATTTCTTCACCTGCTTCTTTTAATATATCAAGTATAATTCCATCATTACCTGGAGCCTTTTCTTTCTTCATACATTTAAGTGCATGTCTCACTTATTCATTTAAAATTCTTGGCAATTTGGAAGATGTAATAGATATAGGAGTTTCTTGTTCTTTATTACTATATAATTCTTGATAGAAGTCTTCTACCTATTTTATGATATCCTCTCTCTTTTTAGTAATAATTCCATCTTTTTTTCTTATTGCAGATATAAATTTCCTACCAACACCAAAATGTTGTTTCATTCTCTTGAGACGTTTATTCTCTTCTACATCTACAGATTTCTTGTTTTTGTTTTTCATATATATATATATTGTAACCTCCCTCTCTTGCTCCATAATAAGATTATACTAATTATTCCGGATTTTCGTTACTTATTTATTTCCGGTCAATAATAATTAACATTAATAATAATTCCGGGTTCTTTAGCTCAGTCTATCAAACATATCATTATAATTTAAATAAAATAATTACTAGCTCAGAATTTTATTAAATCTAGTCGTGTTTATGAAATAAAATCAACGCAAATATCTTTCATTATTCCCATGAGACCTGGAGCAATGACAAAGGTACAAGATGAGATTTCATTGAGATACTATCCCAATGGCATACGAACACTATCATAAATAATTGATTAATAGCATTCTTACGACTTTTAAAACTTTTATCATATCTTAATATTTTTAAAACAAAATCTAGCTCACATAAAATAAATTAATTAAATAAAATAGAATTAAATTGATCTAATCATGTCAAATCAAATAGATAAATCAATAAGTAAATAAATAATTAAATTAAATCTCAGGTTTATAAATTGTAATTAAAACTGATTTTATATTGCCATAGCCAACTATGATAAGGGAATTTTATGTCACAGTTCACTACGTAATAAATAACTAATTAATAATAACAATGACAATAATAGAGTAATACAATCCTCTTTTCTTTCAAGATGTATTAAATATTTTCGTGGTAATATTTATCAATCCGATAATCAAAAGTTATGTGGTAACGTTTGCATATATTTTACTTAAGTATTGTGGCAATCAAGTTATGACCATATCTGTTCTAATTATACTTCTTTCATTTCATTATGTAAATAAAATAAAATAAATTATTAAAATTTCTAATGTTTATTTATTTTGTGCAAAATCTTAAATATGTTTAATTATAAACGTGCGTTGTGATTTCATGCATTTCATGTGTAGGAAAAACAACAACCAAGACACAAAGCTTACTAATAAAATTTTATAACAATTTATTAACATTATAACAAGTAACAATTTGTACATTATTTACAGCGGATATCCCTATTTACTTATTACAAACTCTTTTATTTCTACCCGTTGATGTCTTAACATTATTATTATCTAATTTTTATTTTACCCTTTTACCATTAATAATTACAAAAAATATATTTCACAATATTATTATCTTCAGATACATGTTTTGAGCTTAGTTTAATACACAAACTTCTATCTATTAAAATTTTCTATTGACATTTATATCCCTATAATTGCAGGTTTATATTTCTATAAAATCTTTACTTTTATGTAAAATTATACAAAATTACAAAATTCTAATTATATTCTTGTTAGTATGGAATCCTACAGAATTTAATCCTTATGACAAATTGATGTTCAGTTTTATCATCGATCATATAATAATTATTAGTCAAATTATTGATCCTATCCCAAGCTTTATATAGCAATTATCGTCATCCACACACCATATACAAATACACATTTTTTTTTACTATACATTTTAAATCATTTCGTCACACAAATGTACAATCTCTTCTATTAAAATATCACGTGCAATATTCCAAAACCTTATTATTGCTTTAAAACTTAATTCTAAGGTTTTAAGTTCTTTTTTCTTTTAAATTACATCATATGATTCTCCATCTTTTATAATACTTATACTTTCACTTTGGACTTATACAATTCTACTTTACTCTAGTAAATAACTATTCTTACATAACTACTATCTAACTTACTTTCTATCTTATGTATCATTTCTATAAAATTATCTCCCTGACGATGTATTTTCCATGAAATCAAGATAGCGAAGATATAGATGCATTGGATCAAAATAAACAAGATATTATCCTTTATAAAACTTTGACAATCATGGCACAGTGAATTTAAGGACGCCATAGAGGAGTGACTTTTATCTGTCTATCTGCCTCTAGTATTGGAAGGATGCTAAAGCTATTTCTTCAGCTTCATCACATCAGAAAGTTTCAAAGATATGTAAAGACACTGTCCAGAATATATGTGCTCAGTTATAGGGCAAAGTTATCTATACTGAGGTCACACAAATTATTATGATCCCCATATTTCATTCCTTATATTTTAATAAAACATCCTCTTGGTTTCCTTTGATATCAGTACTCCCAAGTCACTATCTGATTGATTTCTTCAGATTCATCTCTACATTACATCGACAAATTCTTTGTCTACCTTGCTAATAATAATAAAATTCATTTTTAATATAACTATACAGCTATTCTTAAGAAAATTCTTTACTATACTTCTCGTACATTTCTATCTCTATTGTTCTAAACTATTTGGATATTTTCAATATAAAATTCAAAAGAATCACATAATTAATATGTTACTTATTATTAATTATTTTAGATTATTTATTGCATGCACATTTTAAAGTTTTACTACTCTCTCAAATATATGTTTGATGTTGGATAAATGTGTACTTATAACTTTTAACATCGTTCATACCTCATTCATTAATAGATGACCTAAAAAAAAATTACATTACATATTACCAATAATATTAAAATTACCAACGATCTCTATCCTCTGGATCGTATTTGTAAACTTCTCCATTCCAGGACTTCTAGTAGGTATTTAAAATTTTCCATACACACATTTTTATTTTATTAATATTTCTCTCATTCCATTAACTCATATTTTTAAATATAACTATTATAAAATTTATGTTTATATGTTTCCCTAAGCTAATTCAATTTTATACTTTAAATACAATAAAAAAAAATATTAAAATTATATTTACGATACATCTTTGTTGCACTCGCTTGGAAAATCGTTCCTTGCAAAGCTAAATAAAAAAAAATATACTTTATTTTCTGCAGTCCCTTAATGTTTTATTTTAAAATTTTAATTATGTTTATTAATTCTTCTTAGACGATGATCTTTAGTTTTCTTCATATTCTCCCACTTATTCTTGAGATCTCCATTACATAGTCTGCTAGCTTTTTCCCCCGCGCGCTTGGTTTTCCCTCGATGCATCTTGCACTTTATTTTAGCAAATTCAATAAATTTTTCTTTATTTCCCTGGATCCATTTTCTCCTTTAGTGATTAATTTTATATCTGTTTAAACAATATTTCTTCCATTTAATCTCTTCTCCTCTTTTCTATAATGAGATAAAATCTAGTTTCCTTTTAATAAATTCATATAGCACTTTATACAGGACTATGGCTTTTCTTCTACTTTTTACTTTTGGAAATTATATTTTTAAATAATGTTTTTCTTTAATATAACATATTTTTCTTCCTCATTTTCTTTATATTTATTTGAACACATAATATGATTTTTCTCATAGAGAAATATGACTTAGTTTTAAGCATTTATAAAACAAATGTTCGTCATAAGATTTTCTCAATAGTAAATACTTTCTTTCTTATATTTTCACACAGCGTCTTCTTTGTATTTTTTAGAGTTATAGGACTTAGTTTCTGGTTGAGCACGAATAACATAAAACTTATACAATTTTCACTCATTTTTCTTTTAATAATTATTTCAATTATTATTTTTGGTATTTCCATCTTTACTGTAGTATGAATGGTCAAATTTGAATAAATCCACCGGTAAGATCACGTAGAAATTAGCAATTCATCTTTCTGGATACAAATTATATTATCTGTTATAGACTAACTTTAGAATAATTATTAATTTATAAATTTAAACTACTTTTTCAGCTTTGATGTTACAAGCAATTCAAAAAGGTTACCGTCCTCTTCAACTTTCACATTCCGTCTCCCGCTTCTGTCTATCTTAGATTTTTTTCTTGCCAATTTAAATCCGTTGATTGGTCAATATTTGTTTTTAGCGCGAACAATATTAGTCATTCTATTTTGGGATAATAAACTGTATTTTTAAATAAATATTTATGACGTAATGTCTGGAATATTATTTTAACTTAATATTATTAAATTAAATCATAGTCTGATAAACTTATTTTTTGTTCTTTAAAATAATTATTAAGACAATATATAACATTTTTAACTTTTAATTTTAATGATGGATGGCAATTATATCTAGTTTTAAATTCACAAACTTTATTATTATCTACCAAGTGTGTGTGTGCGTGAAGGCATTTAATATACGATCACGTGTCTATCTACTTTATAAAATAATAAATTTTTATTTATGTCTCGGTTTAAATCACCAAAACTAATGTACTTTATAAAATTTTGAAAAATAAATTGAAACTTATAGAACCAAATATAACTCTCACCATCCCAAAGTTTATTAATAAAAATATATCCTATTAATTTTGACTAACTATAAAATTATATTTCATTTATTTAATCTATTAATTCTAAAACTATTATTTTAAAATCATTACAATAATTTTAACTATCTATAGCTGTGTTATTTTGTATGGCCAGCTTTCACAACCATAAGCAATGATATTAAAACTTTATTTAACTGTTTACTTTTTAAAATACTTTATTACACTATGATCTATTAGGTATTTTAGCTTAAAATTGTATTACAAAACTATTATTACTTTTATATCATCTAAATATAACTTAAAATTTAAAATTTTTTTCACATTTGACCTTTCTACCTACCTATGACCTACAGACAAGGGCACAATATATATATAACAGAACAATAAACAATATTTTTACAAAAAATTCTCAAAATAATCTCTATATGTATTTTAATATAAATATGAAATATAACCTTACATCTCTTATTAAAATTTGATACCTACACACACACACACACATATATATATATATACACACACGTGTGGTTAAACAATAGTTTCCATTTGCAAAGAGTTCGCTGTTAACTGAAAGGAGACCCTTTGATTCATTTTCAAGGCCTTAAGGGAACCAAGCAGGGCAAATTCCTAATGTCCACTCCATATGTTCTTGTCGTTGCAGTTGTTATTTCTATGTGATTATTCATATAGTATAGGAACATGGATGGGCTGCTTTCCAACACGGATAGCCAGGGTGGTGAGTTTATTGATTTTTTACCTATGAGTGTAAGATCAAGAACCTCCATGGTCTTTCTTCTCAGTTGTCCGATAAGGCGTAATGAAACTGTGTGTGTGAATGAAATTTTTATTAAACAGATATATACAATCATGACAGACAAAAGTAAATAATAGCCTCTATTCCCAGGAAGTTGTAAAGTCACCAGGGTTGATCGCTGAGGATGGAGGTGCTAAGAATCCCTTTATTGTGAACCCAGGCTATTTGATGATGGCTTTTTATTTAGATACTTACAACTGCAGATCACTTTCAAGTAAAGGAAGATTGCAAAAACTGTCTTATATTAAATGGGACATTATTGGACTTTGTAAAGTTAGAAGAAAAAGTTAAAAGATAGTGGATTTAAAAAGTGGACGTATACTCTATCACAATGGCACAAATTTCGGATGTCCAAGTGAAGTAGGATTCATTATAAATAAAATTGGAAGAAAAACATTGTGGAGATTGCTGGTGTATCATATAGAGTGTCAAGATTAGTTATTGGACTTAATATCAGATATTAAGTGCAGATTATTAAGATTTATGCCATAACAATTTATCATAGTGATGAAGTAATAGAAGATTTTTATATGAATATACAAAACGTTTTTTGTCAGACTAAACAATATTTTAAAAAATGTTATGGGAGACTTTGAAGCTAGAATTGGTAAACCAATAAAAGATTAAAATGCTGTTTGTAAATTTGGTTATGGAAATAGAAATGAGAGACGACATAGGCTTGTGGTGTTTCCAGAAAAAAAACAACAACTTTATATTATGAATTAGTGTTTTGAGAAAAATGTTAAAAGTAAATGGACATGGAAGCATCCAAATAACGTGTACGGCAGAATCAGATTATATTTTGACTAACAGAAAATACATATTTCAAGAATGTAATGTTCTTAATAAATTGAACACAGGAAGTCATCATCGATTGGTAAGATGTAAGATGCGTGTTAATGCAAATATAGAGAGACAAAAAATTTTAAGAAAAAATATTTACAGTTGATATTCCTCATTTTCGAGACATTCTAATTAATTTAAATTAAAATTTGCAAATCTTTTTCAAGTATTAGTAGATTTTGAACATGATTCAAATTTGAAAGAAATTAACAGAAAAATAACTTATATACATTTAAATATTGCAACAAAGATAACTGGTACAAGAAAGCAGCAATTGACCAATAAAATTTCTACTGAGACTAGAGAAATTATAAAGAAAAGAAGAAATATGAAGGTATATAAAATGATGCATTAAAAGGATTGAAAATCTCGAATTTTGTAAAATGGTGCAAGAAGAGTTGATAATAATATAAGAAAGCATAATTGCGAACTAGCAAGGAAAGCTGTAGAAGAGACTAAAAGTCTCAAGAGCGTAAAAAAAAAACATTTTAGTATTGGTAGGAAACTTATATCTGCAATAAAAAAAAACATAGAACCATTACTAAAAAGAGAGATTACATCATGAAATTGGTAGAAGAGTTCTATCAAAAATTCTATAGTAATAAAGAACAAGTACCCCCTACATCTATTATACTTTCTGAATTGCCCAGAATTTTAAATGAAGAAGTGAGACATGTAATTAAATTTATGAAAAAAGAAAATGCTCCAGGTAATGATAGAATTATAATCTGTATATTAAAAGAAGCACGTAAAGAAATAATTTTTTTTTGTCAAAGTTATATACCAAATGTCTAAATAATAAAGACATACCAGTTGATTACAAGAATGCAGTATTAGTTAAATGATATAAACTAATACATTTTCAACAGATGCAATTTATAAATATTTTAATCCACGGAAATACCTGTTGTATTTTTATACGTAAAGAAATAATTTTTTTTTGTCAAAGTTATATACCAAATGTCTAAATAATAAAGACGTACCAGTTGATTACAAGAATGCAGTATTAGTTAAATGATATAAACTAATACATTTTCAACAGATGCAATTTATAAATATTTTAATCCACGGAAATACCTGTTGTATTTTTATTAATTACCGTCTAGAACATTTGAAGGTAATATTTATAATCTGAAAAATACAACAGCTATTCCCTCATAATAAAATATAGTTAAATGATAAATATTTTAATCCACGGAAATACCTGTTGTATTTTTATACGTAAAGAAATAATTTTTTTTTGTCAAAGTTATATACCAAATGTCTAAATAATAAAGACGTACCAGTTGATTACAAGAATGCAGTATTAGTTAAATGATATAAATTAATACATTTTCAACTGATGCAATTTATAAATATTTTAATCCATGGAAATACCTGTTGTATTTTTATTAATTACAGTCTAGAACATTTGAAGGTAATATTTATAATCTGAAAAATACAACAGCTATTCCCTCATATTAAAATATTTATAAATTATATACGTTGAAAATTGTAAGTTTATATTTATATATTTACTAGAGGGAGCTTACCAATAGCTCCATTCAAGCTTTAATTTATAAGTGATGAAAGAGAAAGAATTCAAAATCCCTGTCGGAAGGGTTCTTATTCCCAGAACAGTTGGTTTCCTAGCTGCTCACTAAGGTGAGCATTAAGCCATAAGTTCAAAAACAGTTAGTCTGGGGATAAGGACCTTTGATAGAGATTTTGACTTCTTTCTCTTTCGATGCTTATAAATTAAAGCTTGACTGCTTTCGGTACTTATACATTAAAGCTTAATTGGAGCTAGTGGTAAGCTCCCTCTAGTGAACATTTTAATACAAGCTTAAAAGCAAGTTACACAATTTGTGTCTTGTTTTGTTAATTTTATATATATATATGTAATATTCAAATCAATATATATATATTAAAATATATATTAAAATACAGTATAATTCACATCAATTATAGTTATTTTATTAGAAGTACTTTGGGCTATACATCTTGTAGTCGTTATAAACTATATATAACATTGAATAATCAAAATAAGACTTTCTTTCTCAATACCCATAATTCAATTTAGTATAATTCTCTCACAATTCTGTTATTTTAATATTTGATGTTTTCCAATTCATTAACATTTGATGATTTCTTGAAATTAACATAGCCTATTTTATTTTATTGTGGCAATGATCAATTTGCATGTTTTTTATATTTCTATAATCAAATTTGAATTAATATTGACAAGATTTATTATGATCAAATATAGCAGATGATGAAAGTTTATTTACACCTTTCCCTGATTGTTTCTCTTTTTGAATTCTATTATATAAAAGGATATCCTCTTTTATTAAAGTCATTCTTATTTCGAACTGAAAATTATGCAAGTATTCTAGTGATAAAATAAAAAAAATGTAAATTTATTTTTTAATGATTTGTTCTTGTAGAATATGGAGATGTTGACTCTAGAAACGTCTGGTTATACGAGAACAGGAAAAAAGACAAGAAGAAGAGAGACCAAGATGGCGTAACGTATAGCCACATGTAGAACCAAATGTCTTATTTTTCATTTGCCATGAGTAATAGAACTTTTCTTTGAAGAGACTTCAATCATATGTATACTTTTGATTTTGTTGCTGTTTTTCTTCCTGCACATTTTTTTATCTTAACCATAGACATTTTTTTTGTATAATAACACATAATGTGTAACTAATAAACTACCTTTGGGAAAGTAAAACTGTCTCCGACTCTTAAGTTAATAAATTGTGGTTTCGGCTGAGATCATTAACTTCCCAAAACCATCACAGATGGCGCAGTCATGAACAGGATGTTAGATCGGAGATTGTTTTTTTGTGCGTGATTTGGAAAAAGAATAGATCAGAACAGATATAAAAATGGCAGTACCCTCACATGTATTAAGAGATTTTGAAATTGGAAACTCGGCAGGATGGACCCTCTACGTCGAACAAATAGAAAGATATATGAGATTAAATAAAGTCGAGGATGACGAAATGAAAATCTCGACATTGTTGTATTTTGCCGGAATAGACGTAGTTCAGATTGCTAAACAGTTGGCGGAGAACAAAACTCTGGAGCAACTACCATATAAGCTATTAGTTGAAAAACTCACAAATTATTTTCAATTAGCAATTACAAAAAGAGTCACTCGCTTGAGATTCAGAATGAGAAAACAGAACACACATGAAAGTTATTCGGAATATAACCTCGCATTGCGGATATTAGCACGAGACTGTGCATTCTCGGACATGGATGACATGCTCCTAGATCAGTTCCTATATGGCATGACGGACCACAATCTGAGAAAACAACTACTCAGTGAAACAGAGATTGATTATAATACAGCGATTGCGAAATGTGTGGCTCACAAGACACTAGTGACTAATGCAAAGGAATTTCAAGAGGGAATCCAAGAAAAAAATATACAACAGATGTACATAAACTAGAACCAATGGAAACACAACCACAGACGTCGAGAGAGTCTTTTAACTGTTATTGTTGTGGTATGAAAGGACACGTGAAAAGGACATGTAAGAATAGAACATTGAAATGCCGAACATGTGGCATTAAGGGCCATATGACGATTGTGTGTAGAAACAGGGATGGAAAACAATACAGAAGTGATAAGAGAATGGAAGTGACAAGGAGGGCAGAAATAAAGAAATGTGAGACAAACCTGAGTGAACAAATAGTGCTGGATGTCAAAATAATAAATGTAAAAGTGATGATGGAGAGAATGGAAGTGACAAGGAGGGCAGAAATAAAGAAATGTGAGACAAACCTGAGTGAACAAATAGTGCTGGATGTCAAAATAATAAATGTAAAAGTGATGATGGAGATAGACAGTGGGGCAAGGCTATCCATTTTGTCAATAAATGACTGGGAAAAAATTAACAGCATATCCAAGTTGAAACTAAATTTGGATAAGACTAATGTTATCACCACTGATGTAAATGGAAACAACGTCCAAATTTATGGAAAAAATTTGGTCCCAGTGAAATTAAATAACAAAAGCAAAATTTTGCCCTTGTACATAGTTAAAAAGAACATAAAACCCTTACTGGGCCGAAACTGGTTCCGCCCACTGGGCATATCCATACAAGTGATTAAAACTGTAAAGTTAGAAAATGTAGTGTGACAGAAATTCCCAAGGATATTTGAGGAAAAAATAGGAATGCTGAAGATAGACCCAGTAGACATAGAACTTACCGATGAGGTTCAACCGGTAGCAAGCAAACCCAGGAAGGTTCCATTCACAATAAGAGCAAAGGTCAAAGAAAGTCTGTCAGCCCTGGTAAAGGAAGAAGTGTTGTTGCCAGTGGAAAGTTCAGATTGGGCCACTCCAATTGTGATAGTCACAAAGCCAGATGGGAGTTTACGGATCTGTGGGGACTACAGGTTTACTGTAAATCAATACCTTAAAAAAGTGCATATCCGGTCCCAAATGTCACAGAAATAGTGGCATCACTCCGGGAAGCTGCAGTTTTTGCTAAGTTAGATTTGAGGTCAGCTTTTCATCAAATCCCAGTCACGGATAGGTCTTCAAAAATACTAACTCTCTGTACTCATGTCGGTCTTTTCCAGTGCAATAAGCTACCATATGGAATCACCACAGCCCCAATATATTCCAAGCTAAAATAGATCAAATGATGCAGAATATGGAGGAAGTGATCCCCTACCTGGATGACCTACTGATTTATGCTAAATCAGAAACCGAACTGAAGGAATGTGTGCTTGCCATATGCAACCAATTGGAAAAGGTGGGAATCAGGATAAATACCAGTAAGAGCATTTGGTCCACAAGAGAAATAAAGTTCCTGGGACATATTATTGATCAAAATGGAAAATGTCCCAATCCCGAGAAGGTCGCCACGATAAAAAATGCTCCAGTACCAAGAAATGTAAAAGACTTACAAGCATTTCTGGGAATGCTAACCGCAAGGGTCAGTGCTGGAAACGTAAGGCTGAACACCAAGCTGTTTTCCAGGCAACCAAGGATTTATTGTCATCTGAAAGTCTGTTGATGCATTACCAAGGTAATCAAGAAGTCATAGCAACTGTGGATGCTTCAGAATATGGGGTTGGAGCCATCACATCACACTTGATAAATGGATAAGAACATCCGATAGCCTATGCATCCCGTACTCTATCACCTGCGGAAACTAACTATAGTCAGCTGGACAAGGAATCCCTCGCTATCATTTTTGTGGTAAAGAAATTTCATCAGTACATATATGGACGAAATTTCACTTATGCACCGATCACTGCCCACTATTAGGCATATTAAGTAAGACCAAAAAAAACACCCAAATATTGCAGCCAGAGAATACTAAGATGGATTAATATACTGGCAGCATATGATTATACTTTAGTACACAAGCCAGGAAGGGACATACCTCATGCTGATGCCCTATCATGTCTACCACTGAAGGTGGATAGTCCACGTGAATTCGTGGAAGTGAATTTATTGGAAGTGGTGAAGTTGGACAATACAGTAAATAGTGCAAAAATAGCAGAGTGGACAGCTAGTGATCCAGGATGTTGCCAAATGAGGACTTGGATAAAGGAAGGATGGCCAAGCCACCATCCTGATTATCTTCACATAGCTATCTGGAATGCCCGTCAAACTTTCTCAACCTGTAATGGTTGTATAACCTGGACAGATCGTATATTCGTACCGATGGAAGCTCATGCCCAGGTCTTAAGACTACTCCATGCCGGACACCCGGGAATAGTGAGAATGAAAGCTTTGTCATGTTCATATGTGTGGTGGCCAAGAATTGACCAAGAGATTGAAGAGATGGTGGGACAATGTCACAGTTGCCAAACCAAGGCAAACCTACCTAGAAAAACACTGAGCTCTTGGATAGAACTAAAAAAACCCTGGGAACAGATCCACATCGATTATGCTGGGCCTATAGAGGGACCAATGGTTTTAGTGGTGGTGGACACGTACAGCAATTGGGTAGAATACCATTTGTTAAGATTAGAAAACTTGACATGTACTGAAAGGGCTCTCCAAGAGATATTTACCATGCATGGATACCCCAAAATATTGGTATCAGATAATGGAACAAGCTTTACCTCCACCAATTTTGAAAACTTCTTGACAGAAAGAGGGATACGTCACATTTTTGCACCGACATACCACCCTGCATCAAATGGTTTGGAAGAGAAGGCAGTCCAGTGTTTAAAAAAGGACCTGAAGAAAACAAGCAAGACCAGGATGGAGGAGGCATTGCTGGAGATCATGTTCTTCCAACCGTTTTTACCAAGGTCTAAAGATGATAAATCACTAGCTGAACTGTTATTCGACAGAACGTGTCACACACACATGTCAACCGTTTTACCCCAAAAGGAAAGAACTAAGAGAGAACCGGAAGGTGATTCCCATAAACATATGAAAAGGTTCAAAAGAAATGATCCAGTCTGGGTGCATGATATACTAAGGAAGAGATGGCTGCCCGGAACCATCATAAGTGCAAAATCAAGGACAATTTACCAAATAAGACTAGAGAATGGTCCATCTGTCCATAAACACGTAGACCACTTAAGGAGAAGATCTCGAACGGATATTCCAGAAACCGTTGGAAATGCCAGTCAATAGGACATCTTACCTAAAGAAGATAAGGAAGTATTGCCACAAATAACACAGGAAGAGTTTTGCCAAAATGAACAAGACCAGATGGATAGTGTACTGGAAGTTACGGACCCGATACATGACACTGACAGCGGGCCAATCCAACAAGATGACAGGACACCTGCACCAAGAGTTCACCATGAATGTAGGCTGCCAGAAAGGTTGAAGGACTATATTCTAGAGTGAGGGAAGGTGTAGAATATGGAGATGTTGACTCTAGAAATGTCTGGTTATACGAGAACGGGAAAAAAGACGAAAAGAAGAGTGACCAAGATGGTGTAATGTATAGCCACACATAGAAACAAATGTCTTATTTTTCATTTGCCATGAGTAATAGAACTTTTTTTTGAAGAGACTTCAATCATATGTATACTTTTGATTTTGTTGCTGTTTTTCTTCCAGCACATTTTGTTATCTTAACCATAGACATTTTTTTTGTATAATAACACATAATGTGTAACTAATAAACTACCTTTGGGAAAGTAAAACTGTCTCCGACTCTTAAGTTAATAAATTGTGGTTTCGGCTGAGATCGTTAACTTCCCGAAACCACTACAGTTCTAAATTGGTTATAACAAAAATTCTATTACTAATATTATTAAGAAAATTAAAAGAATTCAACAATATAATACAACTAAAAATAAAAATAATAGCAAAATGAAATGGATTCCAGTGACATTTATATCGATGAGCAGATTAAATTTATTAGTAGAATTTATAATGGTTTCGGTCATATTGCTTTTTTTTCAACAAATAATACAAATACATTACTTAATAACTGTAAAATTCAAAATTCAAATTTTAATCAAAATTGTATTATATATAAATTGATATATAAATGTGACTTGCAATGTATCAGTGAATCTAAATGTACATTGGAGAAGAGAATAAAAGGGCATATGTTTTTATGTAATAGAATTTAAAAAAGAGAAACAATCAGGAAAAGGTGTAAATAAACCTTCATCATCTATTATATTTCATCATAATAAATCTTGTTAATATGTATTTAAATTTGATTATAAAAATATAAAAATTATGCAAATTAAATGTTGCCACAATAAACATAAAATAAAAGAGGCTGTGTTGATTTGAAGAAATCATCAAACAAATTAGCAACCATCAAGTGTTAAAATAACAGAATTGTGGGAGAACAAAACTAAATTGAACTATGGGTATTGTGAAAGGAAGTCTCGTTTTGATTATTCAACGTTATGTAGATGATAAAGACTACAAGATGTATAGCCGAAAGTACTTCTAATAAAATAATTATAATTTATGTGAATTTTACTGTATTTTAATATATATACATTGATTTGGATATTACATGTATTTCGGAAAGAATACAGACATTAAACTTATTTTTTTATATATATTGAAATACAGACTTTATTCCAGCAAGGAGCATAAAATTTAGATTAGCAATGATCTTAAATTGCTCATAAACAAACATGTTAAATTTACATATATCAATTTACCAGATCATTCAATTGATGATTTAAGAGTCATTATATTTAGAATTTTTTCTCTACAAAAGATAAAAAAGAGTTTTTTTAATCTATAAATTTAACACTACATCCTTATAAACATGAACATAGGCATCATTACTTTTTGAATTATTCAGATTTCTAATGCTTTCTTTAATTATGATTATTTCATATGTTAACTAGTAATATATTATTCTTATATTTAAGATTAAGTATGAATATACAATATTTTTTCAATGTATTTTTGCAAATATTTACACACACACACACATATATATATATATGACATTATTTTCTGATGAAAACCAGTCCTCTGATTTACATATTAAAATACAAATATTTTACATAAATATTGTACATATGTGTTTTTTTTCTAGTTAATTACTATTTTTATAAAATTTGATAAGAAAAATTTGTTATTTTTATTTTGAAAACAACAACAAAAAAACTGACATTTATTATAGTATATCTGTAGTTGAATTATTAAAACAGATTATTGACCTATAGAAATATTGTTATATTATCAGACATCCAAATGCTTTTTAATGTTTAAGTTTTACAGGAAATCATTTGGACTTCACTCTGATAAAAATCTGTATTCTCATTGAAATATTAAAATCAATTATGTAGATAAGTAATTATGTTTAGTTTGTTGTTATTTATTTACTCTAGTTTGTTTATACAGTTCCCATTATATATACAAACCAATTTGCAGAGTAAAGTTAAAAATTTATAACAAGTAGTGAAATTTTCTTTCGGGAAACTGACCCAAAACAATTAATGAACAATTTTGATACGTAAATGGATATCTATTTTATGTTTAGCTGGATAATAAAAAAAATGAAAAACTCTGGTGATTAGGAATTTTTCAGGCACTTTTATACTTTTAATCTTTTATCTTATATAATATTTAATTGTTTATAACGTATTACTTTTTTTCAGAAATAAAATGTAATTCTACTTACTCCAGATTTGAGCAAAGGTTTATTAAATCAAATTATAATTCAATTACAATTTATATATATATATATTATAATAAACAATTAACATCAAATAAGTGATTGAAATCTTGGCATTCAAAACAATTTTTGTAGTCTAATACATTGTTTAAACATAAATTAGTAATTATAATAAGTCATTGTTTGTTAAAACAAAGGTAAAAACAAAAACAATATTCTAAACGTTTAATTTGAATTAAGAGTATAAATAAATATGAGTTAATAAAAATCATTCTGAATTTAAAAAAAAAAAAAATTTTCTAAAAAAAAAAATATTGTTTCATAAAAAAAAAAAAAAAAACACCAAAAACTTTAATACTGTAATTAAGAAAAAAGAAAACTTCACTTAAGAATAGTTATTTAATAAAAGCCTGTATAATAATAACGTGAAAAGTTAAAACCTTCGACACGTGCGCTTTAAAAATGCTTATGTGACAGCCAGTTTTAGCCTTTCACGTTATTATTATATCATCTGCGTGCGTTTAATAAAGTAATATATTTAAAAGCCTGTATGTGGGGGAAGAGAGTCCTGCTAATTATTTAAATTAACTTATACAAAATAATCTATTACTCTATTTCAATTGTTTTTAAAGACCTATTTAAATTCAGTTGCTATTATTAAGGCTGATATAAGTATAAAAATAAAAATTGTTAAAAAAAAACATTCAGTTTACTTGAAATTCAATTAAAATAAAATTGTTTTCATTGCCATGAGATCTTGAGCTAACACTTGCGCTTGCCATTAATTACTGTTATACTGAAGAATTTGCAATAAATTGAATGTTCAGAAAACATTAATAAATTATTATGTTACTGCTGTGATATCAAATGAAAGCAGAATTAGCAATTATGCAAATACTACTACTACTACTACTACTACTACTACTACTACTACTACTACTACTACTACTACTACTACTACTACTACTACTACTACTACTACTACTACTACTAATAATAATAATAATAATAATAATAATTCAATAATACACACAAACTTATTGTTACGTCTTTTTATTTTTTTTATCTAATATTTAATTTCTGCTTTTTCAATTTCATAATTGCCGCACATATTTTTTTAATTAATAATAATTGAAAAAAAAAATCAAATGAAAGTAAAATTACAATTCACCTAAATCTAAAATTTAAATGAATTAATATATTTCATTGAATTTAAAATATCATCTATACAGTTTTCTTTTCAAAATAGTTCACAACTTTCAATATATATGAATGAATACACCAAATTTTCTTTTAAAACTTGATTTTTATCTGATTATAAAAATATAACTATACACCGACCGATCGACGACTTACATGATAGTCTTTTACAAGGAAAACTGAAAAACAAAAAAAATATATAATAATAAATATAAATATAACATATTCCAAACAAATCCAAAAATTAAAAAATGCTAAAAAATATTCTTTAACTCAAACCCTTTCTGTTACAAAAAAATCTCAAAACTTTATCAAATTTTTTTTACATTTATATACCCATCCAAAAATACCCTAAAACATTTAATGAACAAATCTATTATTTTCTTTTTTCTTTATTTTCTATTAATGTTGAAACAGTAAGATTCGTATTCGAATCTTAAGTTTCACATTTTTCTGTCGTCTCTCACTGACCGGTCTATCCCGCCCAAATTTAAACTTTTTGATATCGAATTGTGTGTGTAACAATATTAAAAGTGTATAAATATATGTAGAATTCAGCATAAACACGCACACATTTCGATCTCAAATTAAAGGCAATAAATAGGGATAAAATAATATAATTTAGATTTCTTTTAGTTATATAATTTTGTAGAATTTTAATCATTTATTTTGGATTATAAAGTTCATATTTATTGCTTTGTTTAAATTTCATTTAATAATAATTCTAAAAATATCTGATGTAATATTTAATTAAAAGTTAAAATAATCTTATGTTCCCTTTTTGTTTTTGAAATTTAAAAGCATCGGTCAGTGATAGATAATAGATTAATTAAAGAAAAATTCCCCAAAATTAATTAGTAAATGTAAAATGTAAACAATAGAATGGCAGCTTTCTTTAATTAAAAACCAACTAAATGCATTGATTATCCTCAGGGCAGATTAAGTAGAACCTAAAAATATCTCAACAAAAATGTGAAAGATCAAGATAAAAAAAGAGGCCATCTTAGACTTGCTGGAGACATTCACTAAAACTTTAGCTGTGCTCTCGATCACTGAGAGTTTTCAAAAATAATAAAATAATTTGTTCCTGCCAAGGTATGACCGAGTAAAGCACCTAGATTATTCTCCATCGGAAGGGCCTATCGGATGCTGAACTTTCATTGCCTGTCATAAATTTACCATGAAGATCTGCTGCCTGAAATGAATGAGAAAGCTGCTGCTGCCATGAAATTAAATGAATATCTAAATACAAGAAAGACTTGCCACTCGTGAACTTTTGCTGCTAAATTAATGGAATCAGAAAACTTCTTATAAAACAGGTACCTGTCTGTGTTCAAACTCTAGAGTACTCTAATAATATGCTATAGCTCTTCTTCATAATACTTATCTAAATTATAAAATGTAAAAACTATCATTTGTATAACTAAAATTGAATAATTAATTTAATGTGTAAATTTCTCTAATAATCTAGCTTACCTCACTCTATTTTTTTTGGGTGCATATTTCTATAATCAACATGTTTATCTATAGTTATTATTTAATTATTGCATGCTCATAATTATTTCAATTTTCAAAGTAAATCTATGATCACTTAAAACAATGAATGCGTGTCAAATTTTCATTAATATTTACTTTCTTTAATAACTTAACTTTCATATAAATCGACACGCATTCAATGCTTCATTTATTGTAATGCAGGGTGTACTACTTCGCAAATGGCTGACGTACTAGTTATAATAATTCCCAATATATATATGTTTGGTATTTATTAAATCATCATGAATAATTCCATAGAATTACATTTCTTTGAGAGTCACCAACGTTCTTTAGTAAATGTTGATAATGTCGGGCCAAATTAGAAATCCATTTAAATATTATCATAATCGTTTATAAGTATACATGTGTTACGTTTTAGAGACGCGATGACTCATTCTGCCATGAAATTTCCGGATTCTTCAGGGTTGAAATTAACCCCAGTCATCCTACACAAGCGGGCATAATGGGTGCTCCCGTAAGACTTGACAACGTCATGCAGCCAGCCGGCAAAACTGCGACACGGACCGCTTGTCCCTGGTTATGCTTATGTGACACCTTACTTCGTCGGGTCAAGGCCGAGACCAACCTGACATCCTTATAAACCCATTCGTGGCATTGCAGTTTCGATATACTGCCATTCCATATCGCCTTTCTAAAGTGTACCACGTGTTCCTTTGCTCAATTCTATTATTCTATATATCACTCTGCCTCTGCATTATCTTCGTAATTCACTCTCAAATAAATGTTGCCCTTAGTCATAAAATAAATAGTTTAATTAAATAAATATATGTCCACCGCTACTCTTAAATCTTACTTTAGACTCTTGCATTGCAAAGGTATAAATTCCCCAAGGCATGCATTAGAAATACTTACTCGAGAATTTTTAGGTAGCTAGATTATGCAAACAAATAAGTGAATTCCTTTTGTAAACATTTCAGTATCGTAAAAACCGCTACTGAAATCCTCAATATAAAATAATGTCTAAATAAATAAACGTACTCTTTAAAATATAATCATGTCGCAAATTCCGCTACTGAAGCTGTTAGTCCATAAAATATTAATAATGATTTTATTAAAATGTATTAATAAATAATTTTAAACTATATGTCTGCAGTTACGTTTCATTTATTCGATACCCATTCTATATAATATTTCCTCGATTATATAAATATGAATGTTTTATTAATATTAGTTTTGATTATTGGCTAACTCGAGAATAAAATCATGAATCTCTTGCATCTCCCTGACCACCGTGCCTAAGGAAATATTTACTAATGTGGCATCAGATGCGTTGTTTCGTGGATTGTATTGTGGAACCGATAAACTATGTTCGAACTCAGTACCACGGGTGGCTTCGCTACTCGATGGTGCTGCTGTTCTGTATGGTGGTCGAATTCTGCACTATGTTTACAAGTCACACATTTTCTGACCGTTAAAATGTTAATAAAAAAGAAAGAAGAAAATAATAGATTTGTGATATTTATATTTATTATTATTATTATTATGTTGTTTGCTCATTCCAGACCATTACAATATATATATATATATATATATATATATATATATATATATATATAGAGAGAGAGAGAGAGAGAGAAAGAGAAAGAGAGAGAGAGAGAGCTCTTGGTAAATCTCCACCTAGTGATCATAAAATGCAAGCTTTCAAGCATGTTAGGAAATTTATAACTTGTTTTAATTATTATAAGTGTACCTTTGAAGGTTTTTGCAATGCTATATATTTCAGAGGCTTTACTATATGGTGAAATTGAGCTAAATTCAAGACCATATACCTATGTAGTTTGTTAAACTGCATTTGAAGATATTTACGTGTCATAAATTCATACTTTCAAATGGATAGAAAAGTGTTAGATAAGTGCTGACTTTTGACTTGATATTTTAGGTCTAGTTTTTAATCTCCCAGCCCTTTACTGACATGAGCCATTAAGCTCGAAAATAGCTGTTCTGGAGGTAGGGAGGAAAGATAGAGATTTTGAATTCTATCTCTCTCTGCATTTATGTAAACAAAGCTTGTTTAGAGCTATTGGTAAAACTCCATCTAATAATCATAAAATGCAAGCTTAAAAGCAAGTTAGGAAATTTATAACTTGTTATATATATATATATATATGTGTGTGTGTGTGTGCGTGTGTGTGTGTGTGCGTGTGTGTGTGTGCATAAAATTGTAGATATAAACAAAAAATATCAATAGTGGTGGTAATTTTTTAGTAAATACAGGTTTAAGAAATGTACAAAACTTTACTTGATACACACTTTTCAAGTTCAGAATGAAGGACTGCACTTGAAGCTAATGAATTGTCAATCAAAAAGTAATGATTTTAAAACTTGCCTTGCTGTACTGGTACTATTCCCCATTTTTATTAGAATCTATGCTCCAATCATAGATTCAGAAATGGAAAGCTTTTATTCTTTGTCGGATAACATCAAAGATTTTTTGACGACTTTAGTGTTAGTAAAAGTAGTAAACTTTAGCCAAAAGTTTTTGGAAATATTGGTATGAAGACTGTAAATTCAGTTGTTTTGTTATTAGTTGATTTATGCACAACACTTTGATTGACTATCACTATCCACTTTATTTATTCAGAAAAACCACTACAATAAACACTGATGCACTCATTCTCAAAATAGTGGGATAATAGATTACATTATAGTTAGGAGACAGAATACAAGGGAAAGTCACATCACACAACCATATAAAAACTCAGATTGTTGGACAGATCATAGAATAGAACGCTACATGATTAAAATGACAGTTGAATTAGAATGTCTATTAATCCAATCATATTCACAAGAAAATTGATGTTCTTCTTTAGAAGAATCTACTATAAGTATTAAATTTCAGTAGCAATTAAGGACAAAAATTATTTTGGGTCTTCAGGACTCTCATATAAATAAAACATGAAAGTCTATTAAGATGTGTGTTACAGTTACAATTAAATCCACTAAAAAAATCGTCTGATTTTTTAATTACGAACCTATTATTAGTGATTTAATTAAAATGAAAACATGTAGCTGATTAAATGTGGAAGTTTATAATAAATATAAAAGATTTAGAAGCAGAAGTTCAACTATTGATAAGAAGACAAAGTATTGATGGTTTAAAACTGAAAAAAAGATATAGACTTTTGCTGATTGTGGTCATTTGGGATCTTTTTTGATCCACTGAAAGCAACATATGGACGTGAGAAAAGTTACCACAATCTTATTAAGTTCAGAAATGATAATATTTTTGATCACCTTTTCAGTAATGATATAAGAATTGAGAGTGATATATCCATTTTGTCTACTCATTTAAATTTGGACAACGATATCCAACTTAATGAAGTCAAAATATTTTTTTGAACTTTTAAAATGGAAAAGCTGCAAATCCTTATAATATATCTGGCAGTTTTAAAATATAGTAGTGATATGTTTGTTTAAATATATTGAAAATTTTTACAAATATGGATACCCTCAAATTGTGTCATCTGATCTTAGGAATGCTTTTATTATTCCAATTTGTAAAAACAAAGAGAATATACAAGATTGTGTTAATTATCGGGGTATTATATTATGATCCATTACTAAAAAATATTTTCAAGAATATTGTTAAATCGGTTGATTCCAGACATCACGAGTAGTTCTATTAGATACTCAATGTGGCTTTATAAAATCTAGAAGTACTATAGTGTAACGATATATAAATATGTCGTTACATTAATTTAAAATAAAAACTTAAAAGTTCGCAAATAAAAGGAAAAAACTAAACGCTAAAATTAAAACATTGTTAAACGTGTATACATTCGCACAGATGTTAAACTTTAAAAATATTTTTTTTCATAAACAAAAAAAAAAGTATTTGAATGTATTTTTTTTAAATAAAAAAATACAAGATTGAAATATAAAAATATTTTAATAAAAAAAATAACGTAAGTTAAAATAAAAGCAGGTATTAATTAATTCCTGTAATCTATAAAAGGAAATGATTGTTTATTAATTATCTAAAAGCTGTTTAATTAAAAAGTCAGATGGAAAGTTAGATAAGAGAAGAAAGAGATTTTAGCTTGACAAATGGAAGCACTAAGCCTTGGCCCGGACCATAACGAAAAAACAGATTAGTGACGTTTTGTTCAGTGAATCCTTGTGGATGATATAAAAAGAAAAAAATATTGAGTTCCAGTCAGAGAGCTTTTTCCAACTTGATTTTGGTGGGTCTGGCGACAAGACGCACTTGTCGTCCTCACTCACTTATTTAAAAATGCAAAGACTGTGATACCAGGACAGAACCAGCAACTGCCACCTCCAAAACATCAGACCGGTCTTCCAGGAAAGTCTGCGTGGGAATTGCCAACGGGAACAGGGACTTCTCTACCGTAAGCAATAGAACTGAACAATTGTTAAAATCATAACCTTAATCAAGAACTTTCGTCAAGTTGAACAAATTAATAAACAAGCCGACTTATTTAAAATGGACTCTTATCTGACTTTTTGTAAGTTTTAAATCAAATTAATAATGGTTAATTTTATATCTTTCCCGATTGTTAAAAGAATCATTTCCCTTTTAATATTTTTTATGTGTAGTAATATTTTATTGTAGAAATTATTAAATGCATTACATTTAAGTTGTCTATAGACGCTTGCATGGATTCGTTTGCGGTTAATTAGATTTTGGTTTTCATATTTGATCAAAATATATAGACATTCGATAAATAATGATACCTTACGGTGAGTATCTAAAATGTATTTATTCGGATGTCTTTTAAGTTATTGGTGACAACGCAAGTATCTTATGGTGAATACTATTGGGTTACTTATAAGTTTCCCTCTGCGATTGTCGGTATCAATAATTTTGTATTTTGATCGTTTATGTTTATTTTGAAATGTTTTTGACCGTGGAATCTGTGTAATCGATCTATACCCAACATTTTTAAATAAATCTGTGCGAACGTATATAAATGTTAAAATTAAGTCGGGCGCGAATGGCTATATAGTTTTGTAAAGTTGTATTAAGGGAGGGTAATCTTAGGTTATTCATTTCGTAGTTGAATTGGTTCAATGGATTGGATATATTTGTGTAATTAGTAAATGTAGTATGAGATCCGCTACGGGCAGGATTATAGATATACGCCACACACCCTCTGTTTGCCTATGGATGGGTTTGTAAGTCGGCAGAAGACCGCAGTCCATTCCTATGGAGTTTTTAGTTTATTGATCTACTTGCCCACAGATGTCACATTCCTGTTGGTGGAGAGTCAATGTCTTCTCTATTTCTACTTATTGTTCAGATGTACATTCCTGACAATATAGTATTTTGTGTTGTCGTATCATGCTACATTGAATACATGAATGTATCAGATGGATTGGCGCCAGTTGATTGCGAAATTTGTTGCCTAAGGTTAAATCAGGGAAGAATATTTTCCTTTCAAATGCAGACCTATGTAGTCCATTCATACTCGACCCTCTAAATAAAATATTAAACATTATAGCAAGCTATTTTAAATGTAAAATTAAAAATTAAGATAAAAATCTAAATGTTAAACTTATTCCTCGAATTTAGAATGATTTTATATGTGCATAAATAAATATTTTTCTGTGTTAATTTCTGGCAGTGGCTTTTATTATTTTTTTATATTTATATCTAAGGTTATATATTTTATTATCTCTGCGTCTCCACTGAGCTAGTGACAATGGGCTAACGATCTAAATATGTAAATAAAGTGGAATCCTAACAGCGCGTATCTGCCTACTTTATAAATTTTTCTAGGCTCAAATGCCTAGATGGCGCCCTTTGGTAGTGCGGTGCGGTGCGATGCGATCTCCCACTTCGTTTGGATCGTTATAATTGGCGTCCCAAGTGTGGCCTTACCTCAGAGATTGACCCTGAGAAGGGGAATTGATGTTGATGAAATTTTCTATCTTTAATAAATCACGAGTGCCCTGAGAATTTTAAAAATAAATCGATGCCCGTAAATTTTTTTTTCTGAAATTGTATAAATATATTTGTTTGTATTGACGTGGAGTTGCAGTTTGAAGTTTTGTTTAAAAAGTGCTGCCAGTAAGAAAAATTGCGCACATGTAGAGATAAATTCGAGGAATAAAAACTAATAAATAAAACGTAATAATAATTATAAATCATAATTTTTTTTTAAAAAAAAAGTCTTGTTAAATTAAAATCTAATCGTTCAACTTGCCTAAGTAATAGTTAAAGGTAGAAGAAATGAAACTTGGAAGGGAGGGGGCAGAAATTTAGCTGGTAGTAAGGAATCATCAGTCAACTTTTTTTTTTATCATTATATTTGTAATTACTGTTTTGTCTTTTTTAAAAAAAAAAAAAGTTTTGTCCTTTTGAAATTTCATATATAACAAATTTGTATAACGTAATTACTAACACTAAGTAAAGTCTTTTTTTTTTTTTTTAAATGTTTTTTGTTTTTTGAGGAAGTTTACTGATATGTAACGATATATAAATATGTCGTTACATTAATTTAAAATAAAAACTTAAAAGTTCGCAAATAAAAGGAAAAAACTAAACGCTAAAATTAAAACATTGTTAAACGTGTATACATTCGCACAGATGTTAAACTTTAAAAATATTTTTTTTCATAAACAAAAAAAAAAAAGTATTTGAATGTATTTTTTTTAAATAAAAAAATACAAGATTGAAATATAAAAATATTTTAATAAAAAAAAATAACGTAAGTTAAAATAAAAACAGGTATTAATTAATTCCTGTAATCTATAAAAGGAAATGGTTGTTTATTAATTATCTAAAAGCTGTTTAATTAAAAAGTCAGATGGAAAGTTAGATAAGAGAAGAAAGAGATTTTAGCTTGACAAATGGAAGCACTAAGCCTTGGCCCGGACCATAACGAAAAAACAGATTAGTGACGTTTTGTTCAGTGAATCCTTGTGGATGATATAAAAAGAAAAAAATATTGAGTTCCAGAGAGAGAGCTTTTTCCAACTTGATTTTGGTGGGTCTGGCGACAAGACGCACTTGTCGTCCTCACTCACTTATTTAAAAATGCAAAGACTGTGATACCAGGACAGAACCAGCAACTGCCACCTCCAAAACATCAGACCGGTCTTCCAGGA
This sequence comes from Epiperipatus broadwayi, assembly GCA_028023455.1. NCBI lineage: Eukaryota > Metazoa > Onychophora > Udeonychophora > Euonychophora > Peripatidae > Epiperipatus > Epiperipatus broadwayi. The sequence goes on from JAQFVV010000040.1 coordinate 8,649,754, forward strand.
AAGTCTGCGTGGGAATTGCCAACGGGAACAGGGACTTCTCTACCGTAAGCAATAGAACTGAACAATTGTTAAAATCATAACCTTAATCAAGAACTTTCGTCAAGTTGAACAAATTAATAAACAAGCCGACTTATTTAAAATGGACTCTTATCTGACTTTTTGTAAGTTTTAAATCAAATTAATAATGGTTAATTTTATATCTTTCCCGATTGTTAAAAGAATCATTTCCCTTTTAATATTTTTTATGTGTAGTAATATTTTATTGTAGAAATTATTAAATGCATTACATTTAAGTTGTCTATAGACGCTTGCATGGATTCGTTTGCGGTTAATTAGATTTTGGTTTTCATATTTGATCAAAATATATAGACATTCGATAAATAATGATACCTTACGGTGAGTATCTAAAATGTATTTATTCGGATGTCTTTTAAGTTATTGGTGACAACGCAAGTATCTTATGGTGAATACTATTGGGTTACTTATAAGTTTCCCTCTGCGATTGTCGGTATCAATAATTTTGTATTTTGATCGTTTATGTTTATTTTGAAATGTTTTTGACCGTGGAATCTGTGTAATCGATCTATACCCAACATTTTTAAATAAATCTGTGCGAACGTATATAAATGTTAAAATTAAGTCGGGCGCGAATGGCTATATAGTTTTGTAAAGTTGTATTAAGGGAGGGTAATCTTAGGTTATTCATTTCGTAGTTGAATTGGTTCAATGGATTGGATATATTTGTGTAATTAGTAAATGTAGTATGAGATCCGCTACGGGCAGGATTATAGATATACGCCACACACCCTCTGTTTGCCTATGGATGGGTTTGTAAGTCGGCAGAAGACCGCAGTCCATTCCTATGGAGTTTTTAGTTTATTGATCTACTTGCCCACAGATGTCACATTCCTGTTGGTGGAGAGTCAATGTCTTCTCTATTTCTACTTATTGTTCAGATGTACATTCCTGACAATATAGTATTTTGTGTTGTCGTATCATGCTACATTGAATACATGAATGTATCAGATGGATTGGCGCCAGTTGATTGCGAAATTTGTTGCCTAAGGTTAAATCAGGGAAGAATATTTTCCTTTCAAATGCAGACCTATGTAGTCCATTCATACTCGACCCTCTAAATAAAATATTAAACATTATAGCAAGCTATTTTAAATGTAAAATTAAAAATTAAGATAAAAATCTAAATGTTAAACTTATTCCTCGAGTTTAGAATGATTTTATATGTGCGTAAATAAATATTTTTCTGTGTTAATTTCTGGCAGTGGCTTTTATTATTTTTTTTTATATTTATATCTAAGGTTATATATTTTATTATCTCTGCGTCTCCACTGAGCTAGTGACAATGGGCTAACGATCTAAATATGTAAATAAAGTGGAATCCTAACAGCGCGTATCTGCCTACTTTATAAATTTTTCTAGGCTTAAATGCCTAGATGGCGCCCTTTGGTAGTGCGGTGTGGTGCGATGCGATCTCCCACTTCGTTTGGATCGTTATAATAGACATGATTTTGTTGACAGACAAATGCAAGAAAAATATTGGAAACAAAAGAGTGATATGTATTGCTTTTGTTGATGGTGACTATAATCAATGTGACTTTAGAAGTTCTACAGACATATTTTTTGTTGGTAGAAAGATGCAAGAAAAGCCTCGGAAAAAAGGAGTGATATGTATTGCTTTTTACTCATGTGGTCAAGACCTTTGATTCTGCTACTAGAACAGATCTATGACCTTGTTTAAAATTAATTGGATACCCTCTATGTGATGAAATGAGAGAGAATATTATTACTACAGGTGAAAAATCTGAGGCATGTGAAATAAAAACTGATGTTCAACAATGATGTGTACAAGTTCTAATATTGTTTTCAATTTTTATGATGCAGATGGAATTTAAATCGATTATAAACAAAAACAATAACACTTTTTTTCTGAATTTTGGATTTACGATAGTCTGAAGATTGTGCTATTTTTTTCAATTGAAAAGACGATTTACATGTTCTTAATGTCTAAAAAGCAACTTATAAAGATTTTGATTTAGTAATTAATGGTCAAAAAGCTCATATTTTTATCAGCCAGTGAGGAAAGAAAATTTCTCTGTAACATTCAGCTTGTATGTTATAAAATTGAGAATGGAAATCAGTTTAAATACCTTATTAATTTTATAACACAGACTCCAATATGCTACTGCTGCTTTTAACAAGTTAAAAGATAAAGTATTTCATCATAGGTAAATAGCTGTTTCAGATAATTTAGTTATATATAGAATTGTTATCTTACATAATTTATTTTTTAAACTCAGTTTCTGTTGGGAAATATAAAGATATTAAAAAAATTTATTTAAGGATTTTAAAAAGACAATGGTAAAATCGTGAATCCAATCAGTATGTTCTTCAGATTGTTGGATGGATATTTTTGAGTCCACTATTATAAAATCACATCTTCGTTTGGTTTGACATGTAAAACAAATGCACAATGGAAGACTTTCTGAAAGGGTGTTTTATTGCAAACTTGAACATGAGTTTCATAAGAGACGTGGGATTATCTCGAAGACATTTTAAAGAAGTGCAATGGCAATTGGTTTATTGGGAAGATAATGCAAAACATAAAATACCTGGAAGAAATAGATAGTGTAGAAGTATTTTAGAAATGAATGTTTTCTGCTGAGTAAATTAAAATACTACATATTTGGACATATTTGTAGTTCATAAATTGGTTTATACAGTCATGGCTCATTTTTAGATTTTTTTCTCTCTTCCTTTTTTTTAGAAGTTGGAATGGGAATATTCATTTTTGAATGATAATGATGATGATGATGATGATTATTATTATTATTATTATTATTATTATTATTATGATGATGATGATTATTATTATTAAATAATTTCTAATTAAATAAGAGTTATATTAATGATTATAATTTCAATTGACTAGTGTAATTTTAATGATGACCGTGAATAAATATTTTTTGTCAAAATTCTTATTTATATTCCTCCCCCCATTTTTTGGGAGAAATTGTTTACATTTAATGAGAACACGAATTTTTCTTTTGGGTAAAATGACTTTTTTTTTATTATTAAAAATTAAATAAAAATTAAGTAAGAAAATTCAATTTTCAAGTTATTTTAATTGAATTTTAATGTTATATATGAAAATAGTTTATCTTTAATTAAATATTAAATAGAAAGATATTTCTAATGAAAGATTTTTTTTTACTTTTGGATACTTCACAAAGTATGTTTATAACAGTCTGCATTACAAAGATGCTGAATAAAATTTATGTATGCAAATTATATTTTATTATTAACTAAGCCTATATATATATATATTGTTTTTAATTCTTTAATGAAAACATAGATTTTTAGCATGAATTTCATCTCATGAAGATAATACTGCTATTATGATGTCAGCTTTCTGTGATGTCACTAATTTTACAAAGATATTTCTAAAAAAAAGACATGTTTTTAAAAATTACTATAGTGAATATTTTTTTATTTATCAAAATTTTAATTAAGATCTTGTTCTAAATGTATTATAGAAGAACTAAAGAAATACATTTACTAATTAATAATTAAGAAATATTTTTAACCAAACATATTTCAAATTTATAATAAATCTCACATTTCTTTAAACTGCTAATGGGTATTATTTAACAAAACGTAAAGTAAAAAAAATTAAAGTACTAATGAGAGATAAGTCTTAACAAAATTGATGAATCTGATTAGTTGCATATGTTCTACATCACAAGCATACTAATAATATATTGTAATGTTCAGTCTTACTACTGAAACAGAAACCTCCAATCCCTTCCCGTATCACCATCAACCTAATGACCTACTCGTCTGAACTAGTTTCAAACCTATCTTAAATATAAAATGTTAAATGTAAAAATGTTATATATAAGTTGAGCTGGAAAACTTTGCTATAATGGCCGCTTGAATTGCATCTTCCATTTACATACGAAACACGCTATAATAAGACAGGTTTGATAAAATTATAGCGGAGAAATGCTCATAAATTATTATAAAATGTTTTATTATTTTTCAGTCAATTCTTAATTATATTCACTATTATATTCGTATGTGGATGGATAAGTTAAACATTGGAATGATACATATATATTTAAGTTTAAATAAAAATAATGTAAAACATTTTCTTTAAATTATATTTAACTGTTTTCTGATTTAATGTTTTACATATATAATTGAAACTAAAGTATTTTCTTTAAATTTGCTTTTTTTTATAAACAAATAATATTGTAAAAACAAATATGTTAAAAGTTATTTATTTCAGTAAAATAAAAATCATCCGTTTGTAATTAAAAATGAGAATTTTGTGTAAACAAGAAATCAATTAGGACCGCATCCCAGATAAATGTAAAATATGTTTACTGATTGATTTTGTTTCAACAAAAGACTTTATGATTAAATCAGAATACCGTTCCATTTGCTAAGCTTTAACATTTCTTTAACACCTAAAAAAAGGAATTTAATTAATGAAACTGAATCAAATTATATAATTTATATATTTTAATAAATTTAAGTAAATTAAATGTAACACCTCAGAGACATTATCTGTTGTAGAAATTGGATTATATTATTTTGTTTAATTAAAAGTCAATTGATCCTGAGGCAAACGAAATTCCAAAAAGGTGTTAAGGTTTTGTGAAAATGTACAAATAGGCCTTATTTTAAGCGAGAAGATATACTCCATCTTGCTTTTGAAGAGCTAGTACTATCCAAGTTATAAATTGGTTAATTTTACCATGTCCGGCTAAAGTGAGGCAAAATTTTGCTGCCGTTCCTGTGATGGAATGCCGAGTTCAATCCATCAAATGCCGAAGCAACAACCAACAAGCTTACACCAAATAAAAGATGTCATAAGCCGCTAAAAGGGACTTGCCATCATTCCAACACCATTTTAAATCATCTCACAACTGAATAAGAACATGCCATAAGCTGCCAAAGAACTCACCATTCCAGCTTGAATCTATCCAGTCCAGCTATAGAACTGTTATAATATTATTTAAAATAGCAGAGCTCTGTGTGAAATTCAAAACAATCATTATTTCTTCAAAAACAGGTTAGCTAACCACATTATTGAAACTTCTTTCTAATTTGTTTTCCAAATAATCTTTAAATTCTATAAATTGAAATACTGTTGTAAGTTTTTTTATTAATTCAATATTGTAAACTCTTTCTATAAATGAAATACTTTTGCTAAATTTCTGTGTTAATTAATGTTTTGCTATATAATTTAATCACTGCAGTTATATTTTGCTTTTCTTTTGTTTATTTTTAATTATTATTAGTTATGCCTATGTTTCAAAATGGCGTGCATTTAATTATAGAATATGTTTTTAAAGATATAAATTTAAAATCTCCATATTATTATTTATATAGCGTCATTTCGTGCGCTGTTTCGAAACCCAAATTCATATTTTGTTATTTAGTAAATTAATTAATATTACTATAAAATGTGGCTTTTCAACCTTTAATTATTATATTACTAAAGATTAACTAACCTGGAGTGCAATCATAAGTATATTTTTTTAGTAAAGTATTCATAAGTCCCTTAGTAAATATACTTTCCCCCCTTTTAAAAGTTTAGTAGTTATAGATAACTAAAAAGATTGAACGGGATAAAGTAAAGTTTGTATATATATATTCCCATCATTAGCATATCATATTTCTCATGCTACAGAAGAGTTGGCTCTTTTGATCATGGTGATGAACTGGTGTTCATTTAATATATGATATTTAATTTATAATATCTTTCGGCTTGGCAGATGTGAAACTTATTAATATTTTCTCATTGTGCTGTTTTATATATATAAGATGGAGCCATGGTAAGTCCAGCCCATCTTCCTCTTTTATGGGTAGTGCAGTAGCGAAGTCTGAGCTACGAGCCAGATTAGCACGTAAGTCCCCACCTCTTCTGAACCAAATAAAGGTTCCCCTTTTTAGCAGCATGACATTGGTTATTGGGTAAACCGTTGTTTGTCACAAAAAACCTAAAACTATTTTCCATCTGCAGAGCTACTTTATTATTATATTTTACTTGTGCCTAGCATATTAGTAAAATTGTTATAGCCAACTCTTTCCTCCCTAATATTAAGTCTTCGGCATTGATCCAAAGCATTCTTGAAAACCCGTTCGATCTAAAGCTATCTGGGATGCTTTATAAGCCCATAGTTGATATATAAAATTATTATAGTCAGATGTATTAAGTTTTCACTCCAGACTTGGTTTGATTTCACGTACAATAGCCACATGGACTGATGATGAAAGAGCATAACTGATAAAAGTTAATGTAGTGATTAGTTATACATTAGGGTATTTGTTTTCATTAAATAATATTGGCACAATTAAATAATAGCCAATATATCAATTATTGTTTAAATGGTCTAGAGTAATGTTACTTTATAAATAAAATGCCTGCGTGCATTTGCCAACAACAATTGTTAATAAATATATTTTAATTCATCATATATCAGTTTCTGTCTCATTATTAAATCAATCCAATTCACTAATTGTCCATAGCTTTTCATTAGTAAAACCCCTATTAACTAATTATATTTGATTTTATCTTTGGAATATCTAGTATTTAAGTTGTTTATATATATGTTTAAGTCCATGAGTCTTTTGTTTTCTCCAATTTTCTAGTGGGCCAGATTAAGAATTAATTCTCGTGTGCCATCATTGTTATGTTGTCCATTAGGTGTTTGATCTGGGGCTTGGAGAGTGGGTTCGAATCCAGGCTGGTCCCTGACCAAAATCTCAGGCTCGATTGGGTTTGAAGTACATTTTGTGAGTTCCAGCTCGTGTTAGATGGATAAGCATATTTTGACCAGCACATAAGGTTTTTTTTTCTGCATTTGACACCCAATGTGGGGCTTCGATGTAAACACCTACATACCTTGAGTTATGGACATTTGTGTGTATATAGCAAAAAAAATTATTAAGTTTATTTTGTGTCTTTCCTGTTCACTAGTGACTGGCACCTGAGGATGATGGATCAAGTTATAAGTCATCCTCTTATAAATTTGTCATTAGGAAGCAGAGAAAAGAAATTTAAATTAAAAGAGGGGTCTCATTGTTTTATCAAAGTATTTTATGAATTGGAGTGGTTTAGAATGAGTAAGAAATATATATATAAAAATAAAGTCAAATTAACCAAAAGTTAAAAGGTTTGAAAGTTGTGCAGATGGGTGAATGGAATTAGGTCATAAGCATGAACTATTTAAGTATATATATATATATAAAACAGCTGGAAGAAGAGACCGGGGGTGAGTTGAGTTTTTATTGAGTCATTTTTAATATTAAAATATGTTATACTTTAGATATATAGACGAAAAAAAATATTTTTTTTTAAATTTTCATATACGTTATTAAAGATAAAAAAAAAAGGAAAAGAAGGAATTTTTTTTTTAAATAAAAAGTTTCATATATTTTATAAAATAAAAAGTAGGGAGATGAAATTTTTTTTAAATTCATTATATGTTGGACAGGCATCAAGATGAAGGTGTAGGCTTATAAATGTATTAGTGAGTTAGGCATAGAGTTGGGATGGAAGTGAATGAGTCATTCTCGAAGGGGGAGAGCAGCAAACAGCCATATTAAAAGTATAAAAGTTTTAAAAATCAAATAATTATTAGGTACAAAATAATAATAATTTTGAAAGGATTGTACAAGATAACAAAAACTGTAGCTATGCCAGAGAATTTAGTTTCAGAAATATTGGAACAGATACCGATAAAAGAGGTTAAGCAGGAAGGCTGGGATTTTAACTGGTTGCTGAGACGGCTTAGACAGGATGCAGAGGAAAGGGATCAGAAAACAGAGAAATGGAATAAAAAACGGGATCAGAAAATGGAGGAATGGAATAAAAAATGGATCAGAAAATGCAAGAATGGGATAAAAGATACAGACAGATAATGGAGGAAAAGGATCAGAAAATTGACCAAAGATTTGAGGCCCAAATCAAAGAAATTGGGCCATCAGTCAGTGGCCAGCATAAATATAAAGTTACGAGAGAATTCAAGGAAACCTTACAGACAAGTCAAGTGGAAAATAATCAAGGTAGGGTTATAATTAAAGAAGTTAAGACCTTAGTAGAGAAGGTAGAATGTCAAGAAAAGAATTTGATAGATAAGGTTTATAACGTTAGTGCAGGATTAGGCAGCAAATTTCAAGAATATGAAGAAGCGCAAAAGGAAATCAGAAATGAAATACATGAAATCAAAGAAAATTTCATACAAAAAAATCAAATGGCTTCCAAAGAAGAAAACGTTATGTCAGCGTATACTCAAGAGTTGAAAGATGTAGCAGAAATAAAAGAAGAAAAAAGGGAAATTAAGGAAAGCAGCTTGGCTAGTGATTACAAGGCTAAAAAACTCAATAGATAGAAGTTAGTGCAAGTTATTGGCCAGACTGAAGATGATACTGAAAATAATTTTAGAGAAGGAAAAGCACTTCCTGAAGAAAAGATCATTGAAAAGGAAAGAAATGCAAAATGTACACAAGCAATAATAAACGTGAATGATATAAATAATAGAAAGCATCTAGACACCCCATGCCAAGAAACTCCTATAGAAAATACTAGTAAATTATCTGTAGCAGACCAGGAACCCAAGTTGGAAGAAAAGGATCCCAAGCTGCATAATGGGATATGAAGTTTGACAATGCACCCTAAGCAATCTCCTGTGAGGTTGAAAGACAAAAATGAAAGCTATGAATGGATAATCAATGATGATGAAGGTGAATGGACAACTGATGATGATGATGATAATCTGCTGGGATGTTGTTTCAACCCTGGCATGGAGTTACTCCTTAAACAACCCCCAGATCCTATTTAAATTGTTAGTTTTTTGTGTGAGTGATTTGATCTTTTATACACCCTTTATATATATTATACACTTTATATTTTATCTATACACTTTATATATTATACAATTTATATTTTATCCATATATTTTATCATAGATAACCATTATATATTACACACTGTATATTATATATATATATATAATAAATAAAGTTTATATATCTGTATTCGTATTTATATATATATATATAATAAATAAAGTTTGATATCTGTATTCGTTTCACAATATATGTAATATACAAATCAATATATATATCAAAATACAGTACAATTTATATAAATTATATTCTTTTAGAATATATATATATATATATAATAAATAAAGTTTGATATCTGTATTCGTTTCACAATATATGTAATATACAAATCAATATATATATATATCAAAATACAGTACAATTTATATAAATTATATTCTTTTAGAAGTACTTTCGACTATACACTTTGTAGTCTTTATCAACTATATAATGTTGAATAATCAAAATGAGACAACCCTTAACAATACCCATAGTTCAATTCAGATTTCCCACAATTCTGATATCTTAACATTTGATGACTGGCGATTCATTAACATTTGACGATTTCTTGAAATCAACATAGCCTCTTTTATTTTACGTTTATTATGACAATGTTCAATTTGAATAATTTTCATATTTTTATAACCAAATTTAAATCCATATTGACAAGATTTATTATGATCAAATATAACAGATGATGAAGGTTTATTTACATCTGTTCCATATTGATTCTCTTTTTGAATTCTATTATACAAAAGCATATGTTCTTTTATTCTCTTCTCAAATGTACACTTAGATTCACCAATGTATTGTACGCCACATCCACCTATCAATCTATATATAATAGAATTTTGATTAAACTTTGAATTTTGAATTTTAGAATTATTAAGCAATCTATTTATGTTATTTGTAGAGAAAAAAGCAATATGACACAAAACATTATAAATTTTCCTAATAAACTTGACCTGCTCATCTGATATAAATGGCATTGAAATCCATTTCATTTTGATATTTTTATTTTTAATTTTATAATAGTGTTGATTTCTTTTAAATCCTTTAATAATATTAGCAATTGCATTTTTATAATAACCAATTTTCAACAAGTTATTAACAAATAAATGTACATTTTTAATTTTATCACTAGAATATTTGCATAATTTTTCATTTCGAAATAAGAATGATTTCAATCCAGACAGCTTATGACACATAGGTACATGGGATTCATATGGAATAAAACCTCTGGTTTCAATTGGTTTGATTAACATAAGATAATCCAAACTGTAATCATTAAGAGTAACTTGAATATCCAAGAATTTTATGGAATTGTATTTCTCTTTAGTTATAACCCATTTTATATCCTTAATCTCATTTAATTCATTAAATAAATTGACTATTAATTCTTGTTTTCCACAAATAAAAACATCATCCACATATCTATGATATACTTTAATTTCTTGATATTTCAATTGTTTTAAAATTTTACTTTCATATGTTGATATAACAAAATTACAAATTTGAGCAACAGCGGGAAGACCCATTGGCCAAACAAAATTCATTTTATAATATTCATTATTAAAATTAACATAAATATTTTTATCAATAAACTGCAATACTTTTATAATAAAATTTATAATATCAGACTTTACATTTGGATGATGTTTTTATTTGTGGAAAACAAGAATTAATAGTCAATTTATTTAATGAATTAAATGAGATTAAGGATATAAAATGGGTTATAACTAAAGAGAAATACAATTCCATAAAATTCTTCGATATTCAAGTTACTCTTAATGATTACAGTTTGGATTATCTTATGTTAATCAAACCAATTGAAACCAGAGGTTTTATTCCATATGAATCCCATGTACCTATGTGTCATAAGCTGTCTGGATTGAAATAGTTCTTATTTCAAAATGAAAAATTATGCAAATATTCTAGTGATAAAATTAAAAATGTACATTTATTTGTTAATAACTTGTTGAAAATTGGTTATTATAAAAATGCAATTGCTAATATTATTAAAGGATTTAAAAGAAATCAACACTATAATAAAATTAAAAATAAAAATATCAAAATGAAATGGATTTCAATGCCATTTATATCAGATGAGCAGGTCAAGTTTATTAGGAAAATTTATAATGGTTTGTGTCATATTGCTTTTTTCTCTACAAATAACATAAATAGATTGCTTAATAATTCTAAAATTCAAAATTCAAAGTTTAATCAAAATTCTATTATGTATAGATTGATATGTGGATGCGGCATACAATACATTGGTGAATTTAAGTGTACATTTGAGAAGAGAATAAAAGAACATATGCTTTTGTATAATAGAATTCAAAAAGAGAATCAATATGGAACAGATGTAAATAAACCTTCATCATCTGTTATATTTGATCATAATAAATCTTGTCAATATGGATTTAAATTTGATTATAAAAATATAAAAATTATTCAAATTGAACGTTGTTATAATAAACGTAAAATAAAAGAGGCTATGTTGATTTCAAGAAATCGTCAAATGTTAATGAATCGCCAGTCATCAAATGTTAAGATATCAGAATTGTGGGAAATCTGAATTGAACTATGGGTATTGTTAAGGGTTGTCTCGTTTTGATTATTCAACGTTATATAGTTGATAAAGACTACAAAGTGTATAGTCGAAAGTACTTCTAAAAGAATATAATTTATATAAATTGTACTGTATTTTGATATATATATATTGATTTGTATATTACATATATATATATATATATATATATATATATATATATATATATATATATATATATATATATATATATATATATATATATATATATATATAAAACAAACTAACCCTACAAATTTTTTTTTTGACCAAGATGTATACTTGTTTATCTGTTTAAGTTTAAAATATTAACTAATAACCGATGATTTCATTATGTGTGTTGATAATTGTTAGAAGCACTAAATGTATTATATAGTGTAATCTAGTATGATGTATTATCATAAGTTTAGCGTAGGATTAGGCCAGGAGTTATAGTATGAAGAAAGACATAATTTACCTCTGTGTTTATATAAGTAAAGTCATTTTTTTATTTGTTTTTTTTTTTTTACCAAGTTTACTGATATGAAATGGAAGCCTCCAATCCCTTCCTGTTTCACCATCAACCTAATGACCTACTCGTCTGAACTAGTTTCGAACTTATCTTAAATATAAAATGTTAAATGTAAAAATGTTATATATAAGTCGAGCTGGAAAACTTTGCTATAATGGCTGCTTGAATTGCATCATCCATTTCCATACAAAACATGCTATAATTAGACAGGTTTGACAAAATTATAGTGGAGAAATGCTCATAAATTATTATAAAATGTTTTATTAATTTTCAGTCAATTCTTAATTATATTCGCTATTATATTTGTATGTGGATGGATAAGTTAAACATTGGAATGATACATATATATTTAAGTTTAAATAAAAATAATGTAAAACATTTTTTTAAAATTATATTTAACTGTTTTCTGATTTAATGTTTTACATATATAATTGAAACTAAAGTATTTTTTTTAAATTTGCTTTTTTTTTATAAACAAATAATATTGTAAAAATAAATATGTTAAAAGTTATTTATTTCAGTAAAATAAAAATCATCCGTTTGTAATTAAAATTGAGAATTTTGTGTAAACAAGAAATCAATTAGGACCGCACCCCGGGTGAATGTAAAATTTGTTTACTGATTGATTTTTGTTTCAACAAAAGACTTTATGATTAAATCAGAATACCGTTCCTTCTGCTAAGCTTTAACATTTCTTTAACACCTAAAAAGGAATTTAATTAATGAAACTGAATCAAATTATATAATTTATTAATTTTAATAAATTTTAAGTAAATTAAATGTAACACCTCAGAGACGTTATCTGTTGTAGAAATTGGATTATATTATTTTGTTTAATTAAAAGTCAATTGGTCCTGAGGTGAATGAAATTCCAAAAAGGTGTTAAGGTTTTGTGAAAATGTATAAATAGGCCTTATTTTAAGCAGGAAGATATACTCCATCTTGTTTTTGAAGTGCTATTACAATCCAAGTTATAAATTGGTTAATTTTACCATGTCCGGCTAAAGTGAGGCAAAGTTTTGCTGCCATTCCTGTGATGGAACGCTGAGTTCAATCCATCAAATGCCAAAGCAACAACCAACAAGCTTACACCAAATAAAAGATGTCATAAGCCACTAAAAGGGGCTTGCCATTGTTCCAACACCATTCGTCTTGCAACTGAATAAGAACATGACATAAGCCACCAAAGAACTCACCTTCGTTCCAGCTTGAATCTATCCAGTCCAGCTATAGAACTGTTATAATATTATTTAAAATAGCAGAGCTCTGTGTGAAATTCAAAACAATCATTATTTCTTCAAAAACAAGTTAGCTAACCATATTATTGAAACTTCTTTCTAAATTGTTTTCCAAATAATCTTTAAATTCTATAAAATGAAATACTGTTGTAAATTTCTTTATTAATTCAATATTGTAAACTCTTTCTATAAATGAAATATTTTTGCTAAATTTCTGTGTTAATTAATGTTTTGCTATATAATTTAATCACTGCAGTTATATTTTGCTTTTCTTTTGCTTATTTTTAATTATTATTAGTTATGCCTATGTTTCGAAATGGCATGCATTTAATTATAGAATATGTTTTTAAAGATATAAATTTAAAATCTCTGTATTATTATTTATATAGCATCATTTTGTGCGCTGTTTTGAAACCCAAATTCATATTTTGTTATTTAGTAAATTAATTAATATAACTATAAAATGTGGCTTTTCAACCTTTAATTATTATATTACTAAAGATTAACTAACCTGGAGTGCAATCATAAGTATATTTTTTTAGTAAAGTATTCGTAAGTCCCTTAGTAAATATACTTTTCCCCCTTTTAAAAGTTTAGTAGTTATAGATAACTAAAGAGATTGAACAGGATAAAGTAAAGTTTGTATATATATATATTCCCGTCAGTAGCATATCGTATTTCTCATGTTACAGAAGAGTTGGCTCTTTTGATCAAGCTAATGAACTGGTGTTCATTTAATATATGATATTTAATTTATAATATCCTTTAGCTTGGCAGATGTGAAACTTATTAATATTTTTTTGTTGTGCTGTTTTATATATATATAAGATGGAGCCATGGTAAGTCCAGCCCATCTTCCTCTTTTATGGGTAGTGCAGTAGCGAAGTCTGAGCTACGGGCCAGATTAGCACGTAAGTCCCCCACCTCTTCTGAACCAAATAAAGGTTCCCTTTTTTAGCAGTATGACATCGGTTATTGGGTAAACCGTTGTTTGTCACAAAAACCCTAAAACTATTTTCCATCCACAGAGCAACTTTATTATTATATTTTACTTGTGCCTAGCATATTAATAAAATCGTTATAGCCAACTCTTTCCTCCCTAATATGCAGTCTTCGACATTGATCCGAAGCATTCTTGAAAACCCGTTCGATCTAAAGCTATCTGGGATGCTTTATAAGCCCATAGTTGATATATAAAATTATTATAGTCAGATGTATTATTAAGTTTTCACTCCAGACTTGGTTTGATTTCACATACAATAGCCACATGGACTGATGATGAAAGGGCATAACTGATAAAAGTTAATGTAGTGATTATTTATATATTAGAGTATTTGTTTCCATTAAATAATATTGGCGCAATTAAATAATAGCCAACATATCAATTATTGTTTAAATGGCCTAGAGTAATGTTACTTTATAAATAAAATGCCTGCGTGCATTTGGCAACAACAATTGTCAATAAATATATTTTAATTCATCATATATCAGTTTCTGTCTCATTATTAAATCAATCCAATTCACTAATTGCCCATAGCTTTTCATTAGTAAAACTCCTATTAACTAATTATATTAGATTTTATCTTTGGAATATCTAGTATTTAAGTTGTTTATATATATGTTTAAGTCCATGAGTCTTTTGTTTTCTTTGATTTGCTATTGGATTGAGAATTAATTTTCATGTGCCATCATTGTTATGTTGTCCATTAGGTGTTTGATCTGGGGCTTGGAGAGTGGGTTCGAATCCAGGCTGGTCCCTGACCAAAATCTCAGGCTCGACTGGGTTTGAAGTACATTTTGTGAGTTCCAGCTCATGTTAGATTGATAAGCATATTTTGACCGGCACACTACTATCTAATAAATCAGACCTAAAAGACACCAATAATCTTTGGTCTTTCGCACACCAAAAACAAGAAAAAGGCATAACAGTACCCAAAGCAATATTAAATCATTAGGGCAAAATATATTATAATAAAAATATAAATAATAAACATTTCATTAATTAGTCCAAATCTTTCAGATTCTTATTTAATCCAAATTTCAGGTTCTTATCTTATCTAAATATTAGGTTTTTATTTTATTCCTATCTTAGGATTTTATTGTTATTTATTACAATAAATAATTACTTTGCTTAACATTCAAATGAGATAATATCTTAGGTTTCTATACACAAGATACTTGTTTTCTTCTTCTTATAATTCATGGCTTATATTTCATTTGAAAAATAAATAATGAAATGAAAATAAAATGTATTCAAGTATCTGATTACTTGAAATAACCTTTGGCTAGCAATAAAAATATTTGCAAAGTATTTATGATTATTCTATTATAAATAATTTTATTTACTTGACTTGTGATTAAATCTTATTGAATTATTATTATATACAACCTTGTACCAAGCAAAGTAAAATAATGTACTTTTATGCCATCAACTATACATTAATTAAATACTCTTGTAATAAAAGATTAAACTTAATAATATTTGACTGTAAATAATTCAGCTATAAATAAATAAATTGAATAAACAATTTTAATATGACTCTTGAAATATATTCTTATGTTCAATAATGTTTCATATAACTATATTAATTAAATTTTCTGGATAAATTGGTATGATGACGATAATAAAAGCACAAACATATTCAATAAGTAAAATAATATTTATTTACAAATGACATAAATTTAATAATACAGTATAATACATTAAAACAATAAGCAGTAGATATAGCAATGCAAATTACTGCTGACATCAGCATTAAGTGCCCTAAATTAAATACTTCCCTAGAATAAATCCTTAAAAATAATTGTAATTAAATTTACATAGTATTTAAGAAGTTTTCATTTTTATTTGAAGAACAAACCAACCAGAAATTGTACATACAGAATAGAAAACATATTCCTTTACCTGAAGCACTAAATGATGATAATTAAGTTTATAAAACTAGCTATATTTAAAATCAATGCATAAACAATTCCTATGATACTGCAAACAGGTGAATACCAGACAAAAGTAATTTATATACATTTACCTACTTATGCATATACAGGTGGAATATTAAAAAGCTCAATACTATCAATGAATAATTATATTTGAAAATGACTTGAAGTAGAGCTAAACAATTTTATATGTGTCGATGCCTTACATTTGCTTACAAAATAAATACACCCTAATAAGCCTTACAACATGCAAAATTTTAAATACCTATTACCACTCAGTGCAAGCCAGAGTAATCAATGGATGCCAGAAGGCTTGTGCATAAAATCCCCAATCTAGTGCCTACTCATCCAATATCCCCAGACTAGTTTTTGGCTTGTGGCCTTTGTCAGTGAAGAAACTCAGATCTGACGCACTAAATGGCAATATGTATGGAGAGTTTTGGCTGTTTTAATAACAGTTAAGATCAAGCATAAGAAATGGTGATCATGTGATGTTTATTGACTAATAAACTTAAAGAGAAAATAGATAGGAATAAATAGATTGACACTCATTTACATGACCTGGAAATGCCAATAAAGCCACAATCGCTAATCTAGAAAGGCTTAATAAAATTTAAGGTAACAAAATCCATCAACATAATTGCCACAATTGATACCTGACAACAGTTAGAATAATAATAAATGAACGAAAAAAGCATGGATTGTAAATAATACACAGAAATGTAACTCACATGTACACACAAGAACACATACTTTGACTAACAAATAATGCCAACAATATAAAAATTTGTGAGGTAATGTCATAAAACAGAAATTTTAAAACGGTATGCATTGACACACCAACTTCAAATAATACATTCATTCACGTACAAAGCACAGAATAAATATTTTACTCTGTGCACATTAACCCATCTAACAACACTGGAATATAAATTCTGAGAACTTTTAAAATTCAGTAATTTTTTTTGTAAATTTACTCATACCAATTTCCATTTAAAATATATATTGTCATAAATATACTCAATGCAATATAAAGCATAATAATAAATTAATAATACACAAACAATAATTATAATAAAATAATAACATCAATATTTTAAATACCACAATTATTTTACGCCGTTTTAATAAAGTTTGAGAGTGTATAAGCTCTTTCATTTAAATAATATTAAAATAACTCTAAACTTAGGAGTCTGACTGTTTTTTATATAGATAAAATGTTGCATGGTCTTATTAAAATGTAGGTAGAAAATGAACAAATAAAGTAGAGCAGAAATTTATTGAAATATTGTCCACATTTAATTTTTTTTAAAATAAAGATGAGCACAGACAATATTGAAAATAAGCAGATAAGAGTGAAGCTTCAGCAACAATAGAACATATTAATAACTTGGCAGGATTAATAAATGATGCACATTTCAAGTTATTTTTCTGCAGAATACATGTATTTTAACCAAATAAATCAATGAATTCCATAATAGTATTTTATTGGTATTAGATAAAATACAATTATGAAAAATTTTCTTCAAAATAAAAAGATAAGCCTGAATGATATTATCTTTTACCTTAAAGGAAGATCTCTAAAATGATTACATTTCATTTCCTCCTTTGGTTTTATGATAATTTTGGAGTAACTCATTATCATATTTATTTCAATAAACTGATGTTATTATGATTTTCAAGCCAGTTTCTTGTAATAATAATGTTTCAGCAATTAAAGTTTTAAAACATTTTAAATATTGTCCACAAATAAGTAACTTTTCTTAAAGTAATGACCTTAATAGAACATAATAGTAATATTAATCTTTGGAAGAAGTTTATATAACCTTTAAAATTTTTAAAAAATGAAATTTTAATAAACTGGTTTTATAAATAAAGTCTAGAATTAGCTAAAAGTTCATAGAACAGTAAAGAAACTTACTTATCACTTCTCCAGCTTAGACATCTATTGTCATTGGAGATTCTTCCATAACAATAAAGCTGGTGTAAATTTCTATTGATATTGTCCATTGTTACAAGAGCATGCACAGTCTGAAATAAATTTGCTTAAATGACTTACTATTTTAGCAACACATTATTATTATAAAAATATTTAATTAGAGTTGATTTTTTAAAAGAAAGTTAAAAGTAATTACTTTCCACTTCTGCCCTTTTAAATGTTTGTATGCCTATTTAAAATAGAGCAAATTCTGTCATGTGGTCTTAATATATAAATCAGAATTTAATAGTGGAATGGGGTTTTTATATTGACTATCACAACCTTGACCTTTTATTAATCAAGAAACCTAAAAATATATTAACTATCTATCCAGACATCAATTAAAACAAGTAAAATATAATTAACTATTTTAATTAATAAATTAAAATAATTTATTTCAAACAAATACCTTATATTTTTATTTAAAAGTTCTCAAGGAATTATGATTGAACCATTATATTATTCAATACCATTGGTAGTAGTATGAATACTGATCCCTACCATTTGATGGATTTTTTTTTGCCCAATGCACATCAATATACTGATTCAGGGGCCATCAGTTTCTTTACAGAATACTATGATACAAATTTTTTTTACTTTCTATACATAAATCTCGTATGTTTTTTTTATTTTTAATAAACAAACACTTTGTTTTTACATGGTGTGTGGTGAGGGGAAGTTGCTTTTAAATTATCAACTTTTTTTGATTTTGAGCTTTTTATTTTTGATTTTGAATTATTGTTTTTTTTTTACATATTACCACAGTAAAAAAATTTTTTTTTACATTTTTCTATACATAAAACTTGTGTGGTTTTTTGACCTTTTTAATAAAAAAAAACACCACTTTGTTTTTAGATGGTAGAGAGAGGTTTGTTTGCTTTTAAATTATTGCCTTTTTTGAATTTTGAGCTTTTTTAAAAAAAACTTAAACAATTCAGTTTTAATTAATAAACCAGCAGTTGGTTTTTAGAGGTGGAGGGCAGTTGGTGTGAATTTTAATTCTCATCTTTTTGTATCTTTTGCCAACGTACTGGAAACTTTGCATATTAATTTTAAATGTGTTTGAATATAGAATACATATAAAGAGATAGATTAAAAAATATGTGAATTATTGGAGGGGGATTGGTTTGCTTTTAAATTATGAACTTTTTTCCTTATCGACTTTTTATTGATTTTGAGCTTTTTTTTGGAAAACCTTATTAATGAAATACATTTTTAATAAACCAACAGTTTGTTTTTAGGGAGTGGAGGGGAGTTGGTTTGATTTTTAATTATTGTCTTTTATTTTCTTATTATGAGTTTTTTTTTTTTAAAAAAATATTTACACTACCAAAACTTATATGATAGTGAAAAGATCTTCCTTTATTTTTTACCTTTTTCAAAAAGCCTTAATTTAACAGTTTGTTCTTAAAAACATTTTATGGGGGGCAGAAAGATACAGTTTGTTTGACTCCAATAATAGATGAGCCTCAAAGCTGTAAGTAATGAGATTTTGGAGTCATCCAACCAACTTTTCTTACACAGACCCCAGGTACACTTGCAGGAGTGGCACTGGAATTTCCCAGATTTTGTAATTGACTAAAACCATGCTTCTTTCGCAAATGCATAGCTTCACATCTGGCAGAATGTTTGTTCTCTTTCAGGAAAAACACAACAGCATCAACTTCTGTTGCTGGAAATTCACACCCCTTTAACCAATTTTGAACACTTGCCCTGCTGAAATTTTACTGTTCTTGCACAGATTCACCCATAAATGTGCATTTGCACATGAACTTGGCAGAACTCAGCTGAAAACCCTAACTTTTTCAGGTCAGGTGCAGTTCAAAATCATAGGAAAGCATGCATGATCGCCTGACAATTCTTAATATGTAATACTAAATCTACCAAGCTTTCTTAAAATTTTTCCACAATGAATTTTTTGATATTTTTGCATCCTTCAAATATGTCTGCCATCAAATCAGACTGTAGAAAGAGTTGAATTGCACACACTTGAGAAATACTGTCACAAGTCAATGGGCTTAGTATTTTGTTATGCTAGTCATAGGATCATAGCCCTCTAGGTGGCCTGTAATGGCTCTAAACAACACTTGTAGTGTTAACCATAATTAGGTCACTAAAACAGTATATTTATGTGCATTGTGTAAAAAACAATGCCATCAAGTGGTAGGGTTCAGTATTCATACTATTACCATACCATTTACTTAATAAAATATATGACTTTCAAAGATAATTAACATTATTAAAGATAATTTATTTTACACTCTCTTTGATTTAAAATGTTCATATGCACATACACACATCAGACATAACAGGAAATTATTAATAAATTATGAAATTAATTACAAGCTAATAATTAATACTTTAGTAGTCTTTGTTTAAATGAAAATAAAATCTTTCTTTGTTGATATCCACTCAAGATAATAATACATTTCAACTATCTTTATTTAATTTAAACCTGACAAACTATAAGCTTTTAATAGATATTACGGAATTAACTAATATCTTTTACTAACTAGCATTTAAATACATTTTAATATGCATATATTACTAATACAATTTTAAAATTTATAATTAAGATTCCATACAACTTAAGATAGTAAAGCTTATTTGGCAAGAGATTTATTTTATTTAAGTTAATAAAAAGTTAAAATACTATATTGAATGCTTAATCCTGTCTGAACCAAATATAAAGTCACAATATATATGTATAATATGTTCACTCTTCACTAATGAAACAGATGTTATTAATATTCTTTTCAACATATTAAATTAATATGACTTTATAAAAACAACCATTTACATTTGTTGTCTCATGTGAATATAGAATTAGCAGATGTACAAATCTTCTAAACAAAAGTGAAATCTATTACAAGTCAAACGCCCTAGATCTACTAATTTCTCTATGCATTCGAAACAATTAATGTAAGTGGGCAGTCTCTATAGGTATTGGAATTATGGAGGTTGTTAATTATGTATAAAGATATTACACATGAGAAAGACTGAAGTCAATAACTCCATGTGTGTGCATGTTTAAAATGAAAAAGTATGATATATTAATATTTAACAGGTTTAAAGTTTTTATCTGTGCTAGAGATAATTTCTAGTTTAGAAAATGATTAGTAATAATCATTATTGTATTTATCTGAGGTGAATGGTGTCAAAGTTGTGAGTGAAGTGAGTTTGACAATGGTAAATAAAAATGTAACAATTTATTGTAATCTAGTAAATAAAAAGTGATCAAAAGATGCTTAACAGTGTTTCATTAGTCAACAAGAAAATTATGTAATATTAGGAGAAATACTTCAATTAAGTATATATTCAAATGAAAAACGTAGATACACTTATTTATATCAAATATTTATTTACAAAAAAAATTTGACAATATAATTAAAAATTTAATATTAAGAAATATTATAAATAATAAAATCTAATAGTTTTTTAATCTTTTCAGTCACTATGTAAATGAACAACTTGGTTTCCTTGTAAAAACAATTTCAGTTTTCAATAAATTTCGCTGTTTGTAATTAAAATATTTTGTTCTTTTCTTCAGATTTAATAGTAGTAAGAATATAAAAATAACCTGAAAACTATTAAAAATTATCAGTTTTTTATGTTCTAATAATATAAAATATTATCATAATTAATCAGTTAAAGTTATTTGTCTTTTTTTGTATCTTTATTTATATGAAATTTTTTATGAAATAAAAAAAGAATGGAGAAATATGAAAGTTGTCTATCTATTAACATTCTTTAATTAATTTTTATATAAAATTAAATTTTGGTGTGGAAATATATTTTTGATGTAATGGACAAGACTGCTCTCTTTGTGAGGTATATTTGTGATCATGCCCACATGTTACAGGTTAGATGCTTCCACAATAGAAGGAGAGCTCATCTTACTAAGGTTAGATCTATGATCTTATGGAAGAATGTCATCAATGGTGCAACAAAATGCATAACCTATAATTGTACCTCTGATCAGTTAATTTTATGTTTGCTCATTAAATCTAGATAAAATTTAAGCTAATTCACCCATATCTCATCCCCAATTTTTGATTCTATTATGCCTCAATATTCAAACTCATTGGTAATTGTGCCTTTGACACTTTTCAGGCATGAACCTACACAAACCCACAACTACTGTATTTCTATATAGGTTACAATTGATTTATATATCCACCCAAAACTTTACACTATTATTATGTATAGAATGAGATATATGGAAATATATTTCCAATTACATCTTAATTAGTGAATGCAAAGTTGTTTTAATAAACTTAAGACCAATTAGAAATAAATAAGTGGTATAATTTTTTATTATGTAATGAAACAAAATAAAAAAATATTTCAAAATATTTTAACAATAGTAAACAATTTAATTAACTGTGTCCAGGTTGGATTTCTACCATATTAATTCTGAATATAATTAAAATTCCCATGCTGACCAAATGCCAGAAGTTTAAGAAATGGTATCAGTTATTTACAAAGCAAAACAAAAATCGCTCTAAATTTTAAATGACCACAAAGCTAAGTAGCAAATTTAAATTATTATGCTGGTACATTTGCAATAGCAATGTTGTCCAATCCAGGTAAATGATCTATACTATAGATAGAAACATAATCCACACCAGAAGATAAATCATACATACTAAAAAATGAAAAAAATAAACATATAATGGTTTTTAATTAACAATAAACCAATAACTAACTCTATCCTGTAATAAGTGTGAGCATTTTATGATATTAAAAATCTTACCATTTATCCCACCTCATGATGGTCATTGTCAAGTTGTTAAGGATGGTTAGCTGATCTAAATTTTATTTATAATGAAAAATGTTCAAACAAATACTACCCCCTCTTTTTCTTCTGCTTACACTTATAATCAACTCTTATTGTTTTGAATTCCAAGTGTGTAAATAAATTAACAGATATATACATAGAAATGAAACATAACAAAATTAAGATTTCAATAAAATCATCTTGATTGTTTTGTCCATGAGTTCAGTAAGAAGGTCCTTCATAAGTACAGTCAATAATTTCCATATGAATCTTCTTGGATAAAAATTGATTCTTTGCTGGAATTTCTACCTAAAGATGCTTGTAATAATACTGCCTTGATCTTCTCCTATTAATATTTCTCTTGATTCACATATAGACATTTGATATAGGAGGATGGATGTTAAGGCTTTATAAAAGTAGGAAAATGAGATTATCATGTTTCCAGGATTAGAATTAGTGGGATTCGAACCCTATGGCACCAATAATTTAGCCAGAATACATCATACATTACTTTTTAACATACATACATTTTATTATGTTGCAGTTTAGCATTGGTAGCTTTATATGCAAAACAATTACTTCATTATTTTTTTATTAGTTGACAATGTTTTATACTTTTCCACTCTAGCATGAATGACTTCATTATTTCCTTTTAATCAGTTCAAAAACAATATAGTTATTTTGTCAAACTTAGATATTTATTCATTTACTCTTAATTCAATCACTGATTATGATTCCTTCTTGTCTTATGCTATTGAATTTGTAAAGAAAAACAAGTATTTTAAAACTTGTCATCCATTTTTTTCTATCATTCAAAAATTTGCTCTCACTGAATTGACTTTCTACTGCTAATGCATTATTTTAAAAGAAGATGAATATAAACTCCTTTTGCTTTTGTATAAAACTAAGTTTTATTTAACATGAGGTCAGGTTTTTTCTGTTACTTGGCATATTATATCTTGCATTTCTTACTATTTTGCCATAGTTACTTATTGTTATGTATTTTAACTTGCACTTTATGCAAAAAAGTGAAGCTTGTCTAAAATATTATTAAAGAGTTATATGGTTAAGCTCTTTCAGAGAACTGTTGCATAATGAAAATTTAATTTTATCTTCCACACTTGATTACCTAGTGAGCAAACTGACATTGGGTCACCATGCTTTGGTATTGATTGATTTGTGATGTACAATACACTGATTGTTTGTTTGTTATTAGTCTACATATACATTTATATGATTCTTTTAAAACATTTATTTCTAATTTTCAAATTGAGATTTCTTTTAAAAAAATAATTTCTTGAAATATTTACTATCTCATAATTTAATGATGCAAATATTGATATCATATATATGTATGCAAAAATAGCATATGTTTAAAAACTTATTGGTTAAGTATAAACTTTTGATAAGCTTGATTCAGTGATGTGGTTTAATGTAAATTTTTTTAGGATTGTAAGTGTAGCTTACAATATCTCCTACCCTTATAGGGTTAAAATTTTAATTTATGACCAAAATTAGTATGTATTGAATGTCATGGTGTATGGTGTTTAAATATAGGCTCCAAAGTTTAATTACCCCATTTTTCTTGCTATATTCATGTTTCTTCATGTCTCATTTAATTTTTAAACACACACTAGTAAAACATGACTTAGGTATAGATTTTTTATATTGATTTGTGACCCTATGGTCTGGACTTAACCAGCAATGTGTCCCTGTTGCAGAGGCCACATAGGTTTATTCATTAGGCTGCATCATGTTCTTTCTTGAAACCTAGGATTTTTTGGAGGTGTAACTAAATATTAGATTATCCATTATCTACTATGGATGTGCTCATACAGCCTTGTTAGTTATAAAGTAACACTGTGGTTGTCTCTGAGAACTACTTATCCAGGTATACTCTCATTAACATTAATTACCTTAGTAATGTATTTTTAATGTTAATTCTTTTTCCTATCATGTTTCGTGTATCATCTTTTCTATCTTTTGGTCGGTATAAATGTTGGGTATTATGTGCAGTTTTCAAAATGCAGGGATTATACATGCCACTGATCTCTTCTTCAATATGTATCCAGAATGGCTCCTACCTTATTGTTTCACTATGGTGAAGGGTCCTTCATACAGGCAGTAAAATGTGTTGCATTTGTTATCCTACAATTTACTTAAATGGAGTCCTAATAAAGGTTTTGACTCCTAATTTAAAATGATGTGTGATTTTCTTTCTATTTTTATTTATTTGATCAGCCCTATATATGAGCTGCATAAAATTATCTTTGTCTATATATTTACCTATCATTTTCATTATGTGTAATTGTGGGTTGGTATTTCATGAACAGTGTAAGTGTTGGTAGATTAAGATGTAGTCTAATGAGGGAAAATCTGGTCAAATTGTGTAAGCTTCAATCTATATAATTGACTACATATTCCATTTGCTTTATACATCCTTTATGATATCCTCTAGGTATGTCTTAAAAAATGTGCAAATATAGCATTATATATTTGTAAAGGTTTGATTGTGGATTCCTAATGGAAATAAGCACATACCTTATCTGGGATTTTTCTACCCATTATTCTATTCTTTAAAGGAAAAAGGGGTACCATGATCTGTTAAAATGGTCCTAAGCTTTTCTATCACCATAAACAAAGGCAAAACTCTCCATACAGTAGTGCCACCCTGTGCTAACCAGAGTAATCAATGGATGCCAGAAGGCTTGTGCATAAAATCCCTATCTAGTGCCTACTCATCCAATATCCCCAGACTAGTTCCTGGCTTGTTTACAACAATTATGTGCTAGTATAAGATGGTGATCATGTGATGTTTAGTGGTCTATCACTATAAATTGGAGGATATCCAATACTTTGATCATAAGCCTAGTATTAGCTTGGGATATTGGGTAAGCAGCCACATATTTCAAAAAGAGATTATATGTGACCAAACATATTTTTGCTCATTAAATTAGGGTAATGGCCCATAATAATCAATCACTAGGATCTTATTTGGTCTTTCTTGCATAATTGATTTCATGGTGTTACTGTAATTTTGGTTAACTGGCTTGGCTTGTAAGCATACCAGACAATATTGGAATAATCTCAAGATATATTGGTACACTTTTGGCTAGTAAAACCAATTCATAAAAGTGAGTTCTTTCTTATGAGCCCCATAGTGTCCATACAGACAGTATATATGCTTTTAAGTGGGGCCCTCAGTGCTTTAAGTGTTACTACTCTCCATTCATCTGTATCTGGAATTACCTTATAGAGTAGAATCTCCTTTTGTAACTTATAAAAGGCAAGATCTCTCAGCACACACAGAACTTCCTTTAAAATTATAATCATCAGACTAAGATCTGGCTCTTTATATTGTATCATGGACAGGTTCTTTAAATCATTGTCTATGTTCTTATCAATCATTAAATTGATATTAGTAATGTAGACATTAGCTACTAATACTTGGTTCTGTTTTGACTTACATGGGTTTTGACTAAGCATTTCAGCTACAATGTTTTCAGAACCCTTTGCAGTATTGCAACTATCTAATTAAATTCCTCTAATAGTAGACTTCATATGACTAAGGGACTGTTGGTCAGATAGCTGTAATTCAGAAATTCAAAGTTTTTGTCAGTGATTACTATCACGTCTGATATGAGAAGCATTTGTCAAAATTTTTGGAAGGCCCACACTATTGCTACTGCATCTTTCTTAGTAACCATGTAATTTGTTTCTGGACCCTTTAGGAGCCAGCTGATAAAGTAGAGGACTCGAGATTGGCCATTGTTCTTGATCTGGGATAAAATCTGTAATTTGTAACCACTACTATGTATTTGAAAGATGTCTGGTTTATTAAAATCAGGAAAGGCTAACATTATCTGCCCTAAAAAGCCTGTTTTAATATTTGCACACACTTCAACTTGCTCCACAGTCCAATTCCATTGCCCATTCTTTCTAATGAATCTCAGCAATGGGTCCATATGATCAGAGAATTTTTGGAAGTCATGATTATATAAGTTGTACAGTCCTAAAATAATCAGATGTGGTTTCTATTACTGGGTTTTGGAATCTTCTGAATGGCCCTGGTCTAGTCTGGATGAAGTCTTATCCCATTACAACCAATGATGTGACATACAGGCATTAATTCATTACATGCTAACATATTTTATTGAAGTTGATCTTTATTCTTTTTGCAGAACTTTCTAAAGAACATGGTGAGATGTTGACGATATTATTTAAATATGGATGGTGCAATTATCACATCATTCACATAGATGGTTGTGATCAGTTTGACATGAGACATAGTGTTTTGTCTAAACATCTAATTAGACCAGTGCCACTATTGATCAATCCAAAAGGCTTCATATTATACTGATAGATAATATCCTCATATCATAATGCAGTATATTGGTGATCCTCTATATGGAGTAAATCTGCCAATAGCTGGAGGTTAAAATGAAAATGGACACCATTTTTTTTGTTTCCAAATTTTTACAAATAATTCATGTATAAGTGGTGGGATGTTCCTATTAGAAACTGTAATTTTGTTCAGTTACATGTTATTAAAAGAAAATATCATCGACACATCATTCTTTTTTATGGTGACAACTGGGTTACAGTAGGGTGAAGTGCATTTGGAGATAATCCTCCAATCTCATATTTTTCTAATCTAATTGGATATCTCTTTTTGATACTAATATTGAATAGAGTACAATTTGGAGTGGAATGGTTAGTCATGTAACAGGCTGGCATTTTCACAAGTGCAGAGAAGTTCATCTCACTGTCATTGGACTTGGTGTCTTTTGGTAGAATGGTGTCAGTAATGTCATAAAAAACAACCTATGATCATATCTACCTCAAATGGGCTAGCTCTATATATATTCATCACTCCATTTCTGGCTCTACTTTGCCTCAGCATTCAAAATCAAGGAGAATTATACCATTTACTCTCTTCAGAAATAAATTTATACAAGTTAACAACTGCTGTACCACTATATAGGTTACAATTGGTTTAAATATCTACCCAAGTACATTTCAGTATTATTATATATGAGTGAGCTATATGTCTATGCATATCCTAGATTACTGTTTTATTGGTGAATGCAAGATTATTTTAATCAACTAGAAACCAGTTTGATATGAATACATTCTATAACATTTATTAGATAAAAAAAAAAAACTTAAAACTTTTTAACAAGATTAAGACAGTAAAATTATATGTGCAATGATGAATTTCTACCATATCAACAACTGAATATATTTACAATCCCAAACCCTAACCAAATGATAGAAATGCATGATATGACACAAAATCTTTACAAAACCAAAAAAATAATTTATTATTACAATGACCATGAAACTAACTAGATAATTTAAGATATGCTGGTACATTTGTAACAGCATCCTTGTCCAATAAAGATTAATTAGTTCGATTTTCTTGGGGACTCCCCTATTTGTACAATTCGTTGCTGTTGACAGAAAAGAGCGTCTGCATAAAAAGATTCATCATTTACACTGAAAACATAAATATATAATGATTATTAGTTAACAACAAACAAGTAATGCAAACTCTGTTCTCTAATAAGGGTATACACTTAATATGGGATAACCTTAAAGATTTTACTTTATCACAAATTAAGATGATAAATATCAAGTCACTACAAAGGAGGAAAGCCAATCTAAACTTTATTTGAAACATAAACAAAAAGGATCTAATTTAATGATTGCCTCTGCCAAGTGTGAAAATAAAAAAAAAATTTGCACACACATCTATCTATCTATCTATCTATCTATCTATCTATCTATCTATCTATCTATCTATCTATCTATCTATCTATCTATCTATCTATCTATCTATCTATCTATCTATCTATCTATCTATCTATCTATCTATCTATCTATCTATCTATCTATCTATCTATCTATCTATCTATCTATCTATCTATCTATCTATCTATCTATCTATCTATCTATCTATCTATCTATCTATCTATCTATCTATCTATCTATCTATCTATCTATCTATCTATCTATCTATCTATCTATCTATCTATCTATCTATCTATCTATCTATCTATCTATCTATCTATCTATCTATCTATCTATCTATCTATCTATCTATCTATCTATCTATCTATCTATCTATCTATCTATCTATCTATCTATCTATCTATCTATCTATCTATCTATCTATCTATCTATCTATCTATCTATCTATCTATCTATCTATCTATCTATCTATCTATCTATCTATCTATCTATCTATCTATCTATCTATCTATCTATCTATCTATCTATCTATCTATCTATCTATCTATCTATGGTAAGAATATATAACAAAATCAAATCCTTTATTACATTATTTTGATTAATGTTCATGAATATCATTTTTATAGATACAGTCTATCCCTTTTCTGACAACTTTCCATAGCCAAAATATTCATCAATCATTGGAATCATTACATAACATGCTTGAAGTTATATTGCATCAATTTCTCTCCAGTCAATCTTTTTCTCGATCCATGTTGACATTTGCCATAGGCCAATTAGTATTTCTTTAGGCATTACATGAGTAAGTAAATAAAGTCATTGTGCTTCAAGGATTGGGATAATGGAAGTCAGCCTATGGCTATAGTAATTTAGCTAAAATACATTGTACAGTGATTTATTATAAAATAAAACTTTCTGTATGTGCAGTTTGGCATTTAATGGTTTTATGTGCAAGAATAATTCTTTTATCAATCATTTTGTTTTACTGCTGATGTTTTACTTCTTTTCTGTTTGTGTTTGAATAATATTGTTGTTTCCCAAATCTCAGTTTTTAATTCACCTATATTATTAAGCTGCAAGAATTTATCAAACCTCTCTTTATTGAACATCAATTTTAATTTCTATTGGTATTATGGTAATAAATTTATATTGATAAGCCAGAATATTTAAACAAGGCATCCATTTTTCTTCAAATTCGAAACTCAGTCTCATTATGTTGAGTTTTTATGGCTAACACATTACTTTAAAAAAAAGAAAAAAGAACAGATATGAACTGGGTTTGCTTTTATACTGAGTTTAGTTTCTGGTATTTGGTCTACTAATTCTTCAATTTCCTTCAATTTTCCTGGTTGCCTATTGTTCCATAATTTACCTTGGTAATAGTTAATTTAAAGAATTACATAATATAATTATAATTTTATTTTCTACTCTTGGTTTTCTAGTAGCTTGACATTGAGTCATCACTATGATTACTTAGTCTCTGTCTCAATTCATGATATACATTACATTGACCATTAATCTATTATTTGTTATATATATATATATATATATATATAAAACAAATAATAGATTAATAATATATATATATATATATATATATATATATATATGTAATTAAACAAAATTTTTAAATTGTTTAAGTCTATTTTCTCTCATTAAATAGGTTTTTACTCTTTTCATTACATAAGGAAAATTAGTTTATTGTGTTATTTATTTACTTTGATATTTTACAAAGTAAACATTCGTCGCATGAGTATAGATATGCTTAAAAAGGATAACATATATCCAAACACTTATTAGTTAAGCTTCTGTTTTAAATGGACTTGGTTTGGTGATGTGGATTCATATAGGCTGGTTTTGTGGGGTTTCCAGCTACCCTTACAGCTTCCCTTCCTTACAGCATTAAAATTTGTAGGACAATCATAATTTTAACACTTAAATAATGTTGGTATGCATTTAGCAATGGATTGTCTTTTTTTTTAAAAGAAAGGTTACAAAACCTACCTCCTTATTTTTTAAACTCCTTCAACTATATCCATGTTTCTTCATGATTACCTTGTTAGAGAACATATTAAGGTGATATTTAGATATAGGAATTTTGATGATCTTAGGGTCTGAATTGGTAATGTGTCTTTATTGCAGACAGCACATAATTGTATTTGTTAGAATTTATCCTGTTCCTTTTTGAGACTTACTAGATTTATTTGAAGGTCTAAATTTAATTTTGCAGCATCTATCATTTAGTATGGATCAACTCTGGTGTCCTGGTTAGTTTCAAAGTAACCCAGTGATTACTTTTGAACACTTACCTGAATATAAACTCATCAAAATTAATCACTCTATACTTATTATTTTTGATGTTATCTCCCTTTTTCTTTTGTTTTAGCTATCACTTCTTTTATCTTTTTTATCTTAAATACAAGTGGGTATAGCAAGTATGTAGTCATTCAGATTGTCTGAAATATGGCTTCAAAAGGTGGATGTCTATCCAGATCACATTTGGATCTGACTATTTCACATTGGTGAAAGATCCTGCATATGGGTGGTAAAACTTATGGTACTAGTTTACTTAAATGAGTACTTATAAAGACCTTTTTCTTATTTTAAAATTATTTGGGTTCTCTTTTTGTTCTTATTTCCTTGAGCAGCCTTATCCAAGAGCTGTTCATACCCTCTTTGTCTATTTTTTTCATATCTCTTTTGGCATGTGTAACTATGGATTGTTATTTCATAAATAGTGTACATGTATGTTGATTAAAGTGTAGTCTAATGGGCATGAATCTATTGAATTTGTATACATGCCAGTTGATATAACTGACTACACATTCTATTTGGTTTATTGACTCCTTATGGACATCTTCAAGCTAAGTCCTAAACAAACATCTGAGCTTCTGAATTATATGTTTGCTAGTGTTTGCCTGTGGATTCCTAATGAACATGAGCACATGTCTTATTTGAGCTTTTTCTACTCATTTTTTCCCAATCTTTGGATAAAAAATGTGCACCATGATCTGTTAAGATGGCTTTAGGCTGAATCACCATGAATTGGAGGGTGTCTAATACCTTGATCATATATCTTGTATTTATCTCAGCATATTAGGTAGGCAGAAATGTACTTGGAAAAGAGAGCATATGCAACCAACAGGTATTTTGTTCATTAAACGGGGGCAATGGCCTATAATAATCAGTCATTTAAATCTCATTCGGTCTTTGTGGAATAATTGATGTCATGATGTTACTATAACATTGGTTTAGTGGCTTGGCTTGCAAGCATACTAGACAATCTTGAAGCAATCTCAAAATATCTCTGTACATTTTTGGCCAATAGAACCAGTTCCTAAAGGTGTGTTTGTCTTATTGGAATGATAGTGTCCATCCAGAGAGGGTATATATTTTATGAGTAGAGTTTGCAATAGATTAGATACTACTATCCTCAACTCATCTCAGTATTTACTTTTTGTAGTAAGACCCCCTTCTCCAACTTGTAAAATACAGGATCATTTGACACATTCAGAACTCACTCTCCTTTTAAGTCTTTATGATAGAATTGAGATTAGGATCCTTAGACTGTATCTCAGGTATGTTCTCTAAATCATACTCCAAATTATTATCAATCTATTGATGTTAATAATGTGGGCATTATCTACTGATAGGTGATTCTGTTCTGACCTACATGGGTTTTGACTAATCACATTAATGACAATATTTTCAGGACTCTTTTACAGTATTATTCTGCATAATTAAATGCCTATAATAGGAAATGTAAATGCCTATAATAGGAAATGTCATCTGACTAAGTGACTGTTGATCAGGTAGCTGTGATTCAAGAATTCAAGGCTTTTCTGGTCAGTGATCACTATCACATCTGATTGAAAAAGCATTTGTTGAAATTTCTGGAAGGCCCAAACAATTGCTAGTGCCTTCTCAGTGACCATGTAATTTATTTCTGGACCCATTAGGACCTGACTGTTAAAGGAGAGAACTTCAGGTTGACCATCTTCCTGAATCTGGGATAGAGTTTTCCCTAATCTGTAACTTCTACTGTCCATTTAGTCAAAGAATGGTTTATTAAAATCAGAGAATGCTAGCATTATCTGCTCTAAGAACCGTGTTTTAATATTTGAAAATGTATTCTCATTTCTTGGTTCAGTTCCATCACTAATTTTTTCTAATGAGTCTAAGCAACAGTTCCATATGGTGAGTGAACTTCTGGAAAAAATGATTTGTATTATATTGGTGAGTTGTGGAAAGCTCTGAATGGCACTGATGTCATCTGGATGGTGTCTTATCCAATTGCAACCAATGACGGGAACTAAAAACTATGTTCTTTAAAAATAACATACTCTTCTTCAAGTTGATCCTTATCATTTTTTGTAGTACACCTTAAACAATGGGGTGAGATCTTAAAGATGTTCTTCAATCATGGCAGATAAAACTATTACATCATCCACATAAATGGTTGTGATCTGTTTAACCTCGAAAAATATGGTTTTGTTCAAACATCTTATTAGACCAGCACCACTATTGATCAACCCAAATGGCATCTTATTAAACTGATAGGTAAAACCCTCATATCAAAAGGCAGTGTATTGGTGATCCTCTGGGTGAAGTTCAGTCTGCCAATAGCTGTAGGTTAAATCAAAAGTGGAGGACACCTTCTTATTTCCAAATTTTATGAATAAATTTGTTTTTTGGCAGTGAAATGTTTCTATCAAAACAGTAATTTTGTTTAGTTGCCTGGCATCCAAACAACTTTTCATGAACTCATCTTTCTTTTTCACAATTACAACTGGATTACAGTGGGGTGATGAATATTTGGAAATAATCTTCCTATACATTATTTTGTTAATACACTGGGATATGTCTTTCTGATACTAATATGGAATGAGGAATCATTTGGATTGGAATGGTTGGTCATGGATCAGTTTTATTATCTGTTGGAAATGTCTAATATTCCTGGTATCTCTAAAAAAATTGGACTAAATTCATTGATAACAAATCACAATTTTAATGCATCATCTCTTCCAAATAGATTGTCTTCTGTGATTTTTTGTCCATGAGTGCCTCTGGGATGGTAGATATTATGCAGTCAACTTCAGGTAAACCATGTCTCAAAATTAACTTCATCTTCAAGATCTCAACATTTATCCTTACTGTCATATCAGGGAAATTAATAGTACAATAAGTATGACCATAAGATGACCTCATGTAATAGGCCAATCAGTATAAGAAAAAACATTATAAAATATTGTTTTGGCCAATGCTCATTTGAACTTAAAACTATTTTTGTACTAATTTAACCTTCCTATTGTTAGCCATGGTGATTTGATTTTTGGTTTTTTAGTCAGAATCTCATAATAGAACTTATTTGACACCACTGAAATCTTGCTACAAGAGACTAACAAAGCTTTCACTAGCAAACTCTTAAAGAAAATCTCTATCATGGGGCAAATTTTTAAAGTGAAATTAGGTATTTCATCTTTCCACGAACATATTAAATTAATGATTTATTGAGTCACAATTTGGTTGCATTTCTGATTATCTTTTTGTTTTTTTGAGGTGAGAAACATGATTTAAAGCACCAAGCTAGTTTATTTTCTGTTGAAATTTGGGTGTCCCTGGTTTTGGTGTTTTTCCTGGGCTATTGTGAGGGCTTGTACTGGTTTTTCCATTGTTGATTCAGGTTTTTGTTGGGTGACCAGGTGCATTGGGAGATTTGCTGTAACAATTTTCTCTTCCAAAGGCTTGGATCATTATAATTTTTTCTTTTATAATACATGGTGTTAACAGTGGCTTGTTCCTTTCTTGTCTCAGGAGCTCTAGTGGATACATTGGTAGTGTTCAGGTTGATAGTGTTCAATAGCTCAACCACTTGTTCAATGCTCTTAGCATTTGAATATAAATGTGATATTTTGATTCTGAGAGCAAGTTTCTCTTAATTATTCTTATTATTTTGCTCTCACTCAGTTGGTACATAATTAATTTTCTCATCTTAGTGACCTGGTGGTGAAAATTTTTTTATCAATGTATCACCTGGCATTGGTTGGTACTTTTTCTATAATAAGTGGTGTAGTAGGACTTTTTGGTTGTCTCTTCCAAAAGTTTTTCATCAATAGGTGCTGATAACCATCAAAGGTGGAAGGGGTTTAAAATAATAATTCTCCTCACATCAATGCATCCACTTGATGGTGGCTGTTTTAACCATCTGACAAATTACAGTTTACGGAGCAGTATAGGGTTGAGGCTTCTGAGGTGTTTGATAGGAGCTACATACCCTGATCCTTTAAAAACCTTGAGTCTCATGAACTGGTTGATTGTGCTGATCTGGGTTGCATCACTGTACTCTTTGACTATCTCTGTTTGCAGGTAAAGTGTTTGTGTATCTTTGTCGATAGGATACATAATTGGAATTATTCCTTGTAAGTTAAAATTGAAAAAGGAATCTTCTATCCTGGGTATTGCCTGATATGGGAGAGTAAATCCCTTACAGAAGTAACTCATCCCATTAAGATCTTTGAACATGACCTCTAGGTTGTTCCCTGCATCAATCCATTTTTTCATACTACTCCAGGTCATTTGATCCACTTCAATCTGTCACATCACAATGGCTTGTGTCATGTAGGATTCAAGAATTCCTAATCTCTGGAAGATGACTTCATCCATATGATAATTCAGTCACATACCTCATTCATGTTTTTTACAACCTAGCCCAGATTGATCTTGCCTGAGATGGTTTCAGTTTAGGATAATTTGTTCCCCAGATGTTTCAAATCATAACCCATAGTCTCAAAAGCCTTGTCACATATTTTTGACTCAGTATTTTGTCATGAGTAAAGCTGGTCCATTCTTGTATAGGTGTTTTGGAACTCTCTTTGGGCTTCTTGGTAGTTTTCTTGCTTCATGTGCATGCCACCTCTAAAAATTTCATGGTTTTGGTACATTTCATCACCTTTAAGGTGCAGTTGAGAAGCAGTACTGCTTTAAAATTCTTTATTTTTCTGTTGACATTTCATGTTCTTCTCACCTAATTTTTGTCTTATCCCTCCTACTGATTACCTCAATTTTGCATTGTCTTTCTGTACATTAATTAGTTACATCAACAGCTTCTCCAATGTCAACAGACATTCTGGGTTATATCTCTTTGATTTCCATTTTTAAATCGGTTATTACACTATTTATGCTGGCTTTTATATTCTTGTTGTTTGTTGCTTTTATGCAGTTCAGGTGTTCTTTGCTGTTCAGGTGTTCTTTGATGTCTCTTTTTAAGCCCTATTTTGTACTGTTCATTTTCTCATTCATGTTTTCAACACCAGCCTTAGTTGCCATGGTATCTCTCATCACCATGATCACTTAGAACATTATTTTATATTCATCACGTCACTTGTAGCATGTGCTACTTTGACTCTGGGGAATTGAGTCATTTCATCATTAAGTGTTTCTTGAATTTGAGATGTCATTTGACTCATGATGTGTACCTGTTGAGGATGATTAACTTTGTTTGTGAAACCACTGGTATCTGACTATGTGGAGATTCTGTACCAATGGTAGTAGCAGCACCTTCCATGTCATTATCACTATTGCTTTTGGTCTCTTCAGAGAACTTCACATCCATATTTAATAACTGCCATCCACTCCTTGTTATCATTAATATATCTGATAGTTGAGCATAACATTAGTTTCCTTTTCTATAGATACAAATAAGTATATTCCATAGGATTTTATGCTATGTTTTACCATTTTGCACTTGTATCTGATAAATTCTAGTTTTGTGTGTCCATGACACTTTTTGTTGCCTACTTTTTAACCTAGTCTTTTTATTTTCCTAACTCATATATTTTAGTATTGTTTATTACTTAAATATTTAGTTATTATTGGTCTCAGGTTATTACTTTATCATCATTATTCAATTTGCATTAATGATTTTGCACATGATTTCCTTTTGATGCATTTATTTAGAACTGCTTTAAATTCCTCAGTTAACACTTATACAGTCAGGGGTACTAATTGTTTATTTCATGTGTAAGTTCTTGATGGTTGCTTTCTATGGAAACTGGAATAATATGAATCTGAAAAAAAAACAATTTATTTTTTTTAATCAGTCCAATAGCTGGACCTCCTTTGAAACTTCCTGTTTCATGCCCCTAAAGTTAGGACACCCTATGTAATGGTCCAGAGTGCTCTACTTGTGAGGTGTATATGCAATCATGCCCAGCATGTAACATATAATGGACCAGATGCTTCCACAAGAGAAGGGAAGGTCATGTTATTACAGTCAGACCTAGGGTCATCTGGTAGGATGCCATTGATGGTATGACAAAAGGTATAACCTATGATTGTATCTACCTCCAATTTGTTAGTTACATTTCTACTTTTTAAATGTAGATACAATTTGGGCTAATTCATCCATATCTCACTCCCCCTTTTTATTTCCATTATGCTGAGACATTCAATGGCAGTTTTGTCTTTGACTCTCTTCAGGGCTGATGCTGTACAAACCAACAACTGTATAGGTTACAATTGCTTTATATACCCACCCAACACTTTATACTATCATTAATATAAAATGAGATATGTGCAAATATATTTCCAACTTCATATTAATTAGTGAATACAATGTTGTTTTAATAAACTTAAGACCAATTAAAAATAAATAGATGCTCTAACATTTTATCAGTAATGAAACAAAACAACCCAAAAAATTTACAATGTTTTAACAATAATAAACAATTTAATTGGCTGTATCAAATTTGAATTTTTATAATATTGATACTGAATATAATTAAAAATTTCCATTTCTGCCCTAATGGTAGAAATTCAAGACTTGGCACCAATTATTTACAAGGCAAAATAAAAATTTCTATAAATTTTAGATGACCACAAAGCTAACTAGCTAATTTTAAATTATTATGCTCGTATATTTATGAAAGCATCATTGTCCAATCCAGGTTA
The DNA here is from genome assembly GCA_028023455.1 of Epiperipatus broadwayi. NCBI lineage: Eukaryota > Metazoa > Onychophora > Udeonychophora > Euonychophora > Peripatidae > Epiperipatus > Epiperipatus broadwayi. The sequence continues at coordinate 8,687,407 of JAQFVV010000040.1, forward strand.
ATGATACTCAATCCTTTTGGGACTCTCCCATCCATATGTAAATCTTTATTATAAATAGAAAGATTGTCCATGCTAGAAAATTAATCATTCATACAGAAATAAGAAAAAAATGAACATATAATAGTTATTAATTAACAAAAAAAATAACATAAACTCTGTCCTGTAATAAGTGTGTTTTTAATATGGGATAATATTAAAAATCTTACATTTTATTCCACATCATGATGGTCATTGTTATGTTGTTAAGGAGGGTAAGCTGATCTAAATTTTATTTATAATGAAAAAAAGGTGTTCAAATAAACCTAACCATTCCACCTTCTTGCTTCTGCTTACACTTATAATCGATTCTTCCAAAATGTAGTCGTTTTGACTTCCAATCATGGAAATAAAAAGAAAAAAAATAAACAAATATATACATAGTAATGAAACATAATAAATCAAGATTTCCATAAAATCATCTCGATTGTTGTTTTTCAGGGATTTGGCAACAATGTCCTTCATATATAAAGTCTGCTATTTCAATTTGAATCTTCTTAGATAAAAATGTATCCTTCACTGCGATTTGTATCTAAACATGCTTGTAACAATATTGCCTTAATCTTCTCCCCTCATATATTCTTTTGATTCCCATGTAGACATTTGACATAGTAGGATGGATATTTCTTTAGGCTTTATAAGAGTAGATGAATGAAGTTATCATGCTTCCATGGTTAGAATTAATTTCATTCGATCTTTATGGCAATGATAAATTATCCAGAATACATTATACAGCACTTTGTAATATACATACATTTTATTATATTGCTGTTTAGAATTTAGAAGCTTTATATGCAAAAAAAAAATCACAATTTTTTTTTATCAGCTGGCAATGTTTTATTCTTTTTACACTCATGCACGAATGGCTTCATTATTTCTTTTTAATCATTTCGAAAAGAATATAATTATTTTGTCAAACTGCACAGATTTATTAGTTTACTCTTAATTCAATCACTGCTGGTATTTCCTTCTTGCATTATGCAATTGAATTTGTAATGAAAAGTGAGTATTATTGAATGTGGCATTATTTTCTGTATCAATTAAAAATTCGCTCTCACGGTATTCACGGTATTGAGTTACTACCTGATAATGCATTATATTCAAAGATGACGGTTATAAACTCCCTTTGCTTTTGTATAAAACTTTTTTTTAAAATGAGGTCAGATTGTTTTCAGTTCTTGGCATATTATATCTTGCATTTCTTCCTATTTTTCTGAAGTTACTTATTGTTACATAAATTATACACATCATAGTTGATTAGAACTATTGTATAATGGAATTTTAATTTTATTTTCTACACTTGGTTACCTAGTAATCACTTGACATTTGTTCATCACTATGATTGCTTTGTCTATGTCCATGCCATGCTATTGTATTGCTTTCCTTGTGAGGATACAATACACTGCCTTTTAGTTTATTAGTCTACCTATACATTTATATGATTCCTTTAAAGTGTGTATTTCTAGACTTTCAAATTGGATTTGTTTAAAGAAAAAATAATTTGTTGCGATATTTACTATCTCATGATTTAATGATGCAAATATTGATAGCGTATATATGTATGCAAAAAATTGAATATGATCAAGAACTTATTTGTTAAGGATAAGGTTTTCATAAACTTGATTCAGTAAAGTAATTCAATACTAGTTTTTTGGGATTGTAATCTACCCTTACAATAAACATTGCAGCTCAGTTTGAGTGATTATTGAATAATAAATTGAGTGAGTATCTAATAGTCCAATAAGTGTAAAGTTTTTAAGACATTAAATACTTTTCCTCATAGACATTTGTAATAAACTCCATATTATTTCCAGTCTGTTCACGCGCGGTAAAATTATTTTAATATACATCAATGATGTAAATACAGTATAATCAACACTTTTCACTTTGTTTTATGTTACTTTAAAACTTTTAAGTTATGACAGAATTTCAATGCATTTGGTTTTATAAATTCCGTTTGGATTTCTGATAAATCTAAATATTGTAAATTTTGAAGATCTATATTTAAATCTATCACTGTTGTTAATTTATTTCTTAGAAAATCGAAATATTGAAAACTTATATTCACAAAACTTCCTGGTTCAATTTTATTGATAAGATTTCCTTTAAGATACAATTCTGTCAATGTAGATAAAATGTGCTATATATAGGGATAGGATTTATGTTTACCAGTTGTATATACTTTTGCAATAATTTAATCAAACAAACATTAACTAAAGTAATAAAAACTTGTTTATTTATTTGTTAATAATGAAAAGAATAATAAAATAGAATGAGTGAAACTAGTTTAACTTCTTTAAGAAATTCCAATTATTTGTTGCATGATAAACTGTTCATATGCCCAAACATTATATACAAGTCCAATTATCCGTGTCTATCCATTTTCTTTGGTTTTAACATAGATATTCTAATCTTATTTTTAATATCAGCCTTTAACCATTTCACTGACTTTTACAATGATTAGTGTGCACATTGCATTTTTCTGCTTACAAGGTTGCACAATTGCTGACCGCACTATTGTATAAAACATTGCTTTTCACTGCTAGAACATATAATTGTAGCTCAGAATACATAGTAGGATTCAATTAAATATATTGACCTTGCTCAATATCAAATCCTGATATTCAGTTTTATGCTAATTTTCTATAGTAAATTTATACCAATAATAATTTTAATGTACTGGCTGTGCATATAATACAAGTTTTTATTAAATATTATTTACACTAAATATTTACAAATATACCCAGAATAGTCCCTTCCTTCCCAACTCTAGAAACAACTCTTCCCAGTTTAAAAAATAATCTTGCAATCTTGTTGATTGTTGTTGAACTCTGGTGGGAGATAAATCTCTTTTTTCCTCTTGATTATCCATTACATCCATTGAATCTGGTTGTACAATCTGGCCAATACTCTGTAATTGTTACCACTAGATCTAATTGATCAGCCCTTTGTTTTGTAATTCTGAATAGATGACTGCCTGCTACTCTTTGTCTTTAGAATTCTGCAGTTTATTGGCTAATGGAATTTGGGTGTTTTCCTCATCTGTTATTTCACTCTGCTGAAATCGTAAATGATTGACATGTATTTTCACATTTATTCAGTTTAACTACTCAAATATACATAAAGAGAACTTCCACAACATCAACAGGACAGTTTGTCTATTTTAAACTTTTCAACATCAAAATTATTATTCACAATAACATTTTTATTTGGTAACATCTTCGTTAAGTGTATGTTACACTTGTGCTGACATTTTTATTGTTGACACTCTAGGGGTGAAATGTTCATAAAACATCATCTCAACTGAGGTTTCATATATGATTTTGTGAAAAGTTTTATTCAGTGTCATTTTCAAATGTTGCACTGTCTTTTCAGCTAAACTATTTGATTCAGGATGATGTGTTTTATTCCTTTATTGAATAAGACCCTGGAATCCTTGCCATATCAATTCTGTCCTATAGTCTGATACTATTGTTTCTGGAAAACCTTGGCCTGCAAAGATCTCTTTTAAAGCATGAATAATACACTCTGTGCTCATGTTTTACCCACCTTATATTCTGTCCATTTTAAATGAGAATAAACTGTCACAAGAAAGATATATATGTTCATTGGACCTGCATGGTCTAAATGTGAGTATTGTCATGGTGATGTTGCTTTTACTCATAAATCAAGTCTTTGAAGCCAAATCACCAGTACACCGACATTCAATGCATTTCTTAACTATTTGTTCACTGTCCTGATTCAAATTAGGGCTAAGGCTTTCATTTGTACTATGCCTTGATGCTCTTGGTGTAGAAAACTGAGTACTTATTTCTAACCCTCTGATATTATGAGCATTTGATCCATTATTAGAGCACATAGATAGGCTTTTATGAGCATTCCAGATATATCTTGGAATGTAATTTGGTCAACGTTTAGGCCATCCAAATGAAATCCAATTTCTCAATGTTTTATAACCAGGATCATTATTTGTCCACTTTTCAACCTTGGAGCTATTTACAGATTTTTTGTTTCTAAGTACCAATGTAATTTATTTCTATACATTTTTGCTGAAATGCACAAGCATCTGGAAAATGCGATAAAGCAATGACGTGATTTATTTTCTGGGCATGTAAATTAAAAGGTAATCATATGTTGTTAACAAATTAATCCAATGAATCAAACATTGGTGGGAATGTTCAGAAGATTTCTTATCATGTTCAAAAATTCCCAGAAATAGACAATGATCCATAAAAATAAAGAATTTACATCCATACCTGCATTGATGGAACTTTTAACATCAAATATTATAGCTAGTGCTTCTTTGTCAAGTTGACTATAATTTTTTTCAGCAGCTGTTAGCATCATTGAGACATCTGCATTAGTGCATTTTTCTCCATTACAGTGATGCAATGTGACAACTCTAACTCTTTCAAACATCAGTTGTAATAATCATTTCCTAGTCACTGTTATAATTTACAAGACATTGCTTAGTTGTTAGTAAATCTTTGGTTTCTAAAAAGCTAAATCATGCTCTTTAATCCCTTTCCAGTAGTATCTGTTATGCAGTAGCTCATACAATAGGGTAATGATTTGTGACTTTCCTTTTAAAAAACCCAAAACTCTTGAGAAAATCGAGAAAAGCCTGCAAATCTGTTATAATCCAAGGTTTTGGAACATTTTTAACAGCTCTACCTTTTTCCAGATTAGGGTTTTGCCCTTTTTTGGTTTGAAACATGGCCTAGAAATTCAATTATGCATGTAGACTTTATAAATTTAGAAGGATTAATTCTAGCTTCATCTTTGTCCAGTCTTGCACAAACATTGAACATGTGTGTTTCCAATTCACTTTCTGTTTATCAGTTATTAAATATCACCTAAATAAGGAATAAATTATTCCATATCTTGAAATAAACCATCCATTTTTGATTGAAACATGTTTGGATGAACTACAATTCTATAAGCTTACTTGTTGCACTTAGAATGTTCCAGATATGTACTGATTATTAGCAATTCAACAGTTTTATCAGTCATGGTTATTTGAATATAAGCTGATTTCAAATCGATTTTTACAGAGAATGCCACCTTTGACACAATGCTAAAATTTTGAGTACACTTCGGTCTTGATACACTTTTTTATTTACAGATTTATTAAATGTAAGATGATTATCTCTGCACAATTAAATGTTTCTATCCAGTTTCATAGCTGTAACTACTGGTGTAGCCCATGATGAATCTTAAAATGGAGACAAAATACCATTATTGACTATTTCTTTAATAGTTTTGTTCAACTTTGGATTTTAAGGCAAAAGGAATCTTACATGGTTCACATACTATAGGCTGAGCATAACTTACAATTTCAATATCCACTGGTGTTTTAATTCCACTAATCATTCTGGTTTTAATTCAGCTATTGTTGGAATATAAATGAGGAAACATCTTTTTAACTTCTGTTTCCAACTGAATTCTCTTAATTGTTTTTAAGATGAATTCCAAATGGATGAAACTAATTTCTTCCTAGTAGGGGACTTATACTACTTTTCACATTTTGTAATGGTAAAATAATAGCTTTAGCTTTAATATTTACAGGTATATTAACTTTACCACATATAAAAATTATGTTGCCATTCACATCTATGACTAATATCTGCATATTTTGAAGCATGTATTTTCTTTTACTGCTTTGATTCATTTTGTTTCAGTCTTTATATGACAATAAAGCATGGCTGTCCACTTCTACTGTTATTTTATTAATACAGCCATCATCTATGCCATTAATGTTATTAAGAGATTTTTTGCTTCTTAATCTGATACTTCATGATTTTAAGTCCAAACACAACTTTATTTTATAACTCTTGTCTTTGTGTCTGCAGACACACATTAAGTGTATTTTAATTTTACAAACATTATATTTCTCTAAACAATAAGGATAGCCAATTCCTCAACAAGTTTTGCGATAAATGCTTAGCTAGAGAAAGCATTTAAAATATCTCTGTCAGGACCCCCCCCCCCCAATCTCTGACTATGGTTTCATGCTCTGAAACTCCTCAGAGTGGTGATAGGATAGGTTTAGACACTAGATCTAAAAACACTAACCCAAAAACAAGCATTTAACTAAAAGTTATCTATTGAGTGGAAAATCTGAAATTTTCAGACACCTACATGTCTTCAAACCCAGCTATCCAACTCAAATAGCTATATGGGGCTGAGAGATCTTCAGCCATACCATATATTAGTAGTCTTAGCAATATAACGTTGCATAAGACTTAAGGCAGAGACTATAAATAGTCAAAATAAGAGTCATAGATCACGTGACTCTATACTCTTAAGCTTGTAAGTTATAAACTATGAGGATTGCCAATTCCTCAACAAGCTTTGTGATAATTGCTTAGCTAAAGAAAGCATTTAAAATATCTCTATCAGGACCCCCTAACCTCTGACCATAATTTCATACTCTGGAACTCCTCAGAGAGGTGCCAGGGTAAGTCTTAAGCAATGTTATATTGCTAATACTACTAATATATGGTATGGCTGAAGATCTCTCAGCCCCATATAGCTATTTGAGTTGGATAGCTGGGTTTGAAGAGTTGTAGGTGTCTGAAAATTTCAGATTTTCAACTCAATAAATAACTTTTAGTTAAATGCTTGGTTTTGGGTTAGTGTTGTTAGATCTAGTGTCCGAACCTACCCTAGTATCTCTCTGAGGAGTGCCAGAGCACGAAACCATGCTCGGAGGTGGGGGAGGGCTGACAGAGATATTTTAAATGCTTTCTCTAACTAAGCATTTATCACAAAGTTTGTTGAGGAATTGGAAATCCTCATTGTTTAAAACTTTTAATAATTTGGATTTACGATTTTACTGTTCACAGCTGTAACTCTGCAGGGCCGAAGAAAGACAAAATGCATTGTGGGTGAGTCTCTTTTATAGCTCCCTCCATTTGTTCTAGAAGTTTTTTTTTGATTTCACTTCCTGTTTCCAATGCTGATCAACCAGATTTGGTTGATGTGTGAAAACGTTTATCATAGCTTTTATTGTACATAAAATAAAGTGAAATCTCATTTCTGCGGGAAACCTCTAGTTTTTTAAACGTGAAACAAAAATCTCGTTTCTCTCTTTTCAACTACTTAATCCATTCATACACACATTTGTCACACACACATATATATATATAATTTCTAAATGACAGTCCCTCCCCCACGTTTGTGTATTTGTAACCACAACCCCACATAATAAAATTAATATTATATATCTACATATATGTTTAAATACTGATTAATAATATTATTTGTGACTGGGTTCGAACCCATTCTGTCACAATATATATATATATTGGACCCTTACTACTGGGAAAATATAATAATAATAAAATAGGACTAGCTCAGATAAAATGCTTATGCTCGTATAAAATACATATAATCAATAATACAGATATCCTATGATACTGTCTACTATTTGATTAGCTCTAACTAATAAGAAATAATAAAATGATTCAGTTTCATAAAATTAAATAAATAAAATATTAATAAATCATGAGACAATAAAATGAATTACAAGTAGTAAAGAATTACATTGAGCTAATATCCCACAGGATAAAACCTCAATATCATAAGAATACTATCCCCCTATTATTTCAAATAATAATAAATCCATAGCATTCTTACGACTTTAAAATAATAATAAATTTAATATATTTCTAACAAATAAATCTTAATCTCTTATTAAAATAATATACCTATAATAATCTCAGGTTAATCAACTTATAATTTTCTGTAGTCAAGTATGATAAGGGAGTTGGTATTACCCTCAACTACAACTAACTAATAATAACAAATAATAATAATAATCTTCAATATATAATTATCAATCTTATCTATTTTTCAATGTTATGACAACAATAACTATAAATAACATAATATAATCTTTCGTTTTCATCTGGCATCTTAAATAGAATGTGTGGTATAATCTGACAATCTGAGAATGTGTGGCAATGAATGACATTATAATTCTATTATGACCATAATGATAATAATAATGTAAAATGAAATTTCTCAAATAAATCATATTCCGAAGCACTGTAATTTTTTAAATAAATAATCATATTCATACTGCGCAAATATTATGTTTGGTTTAATATCTGGAAAGCATGTATTTGTAATGTGAAGAATCAATACGACACAAAGTTTTATAAAACAAGTTTAAATGGTATAAACTATTGAGAAGTAGTAATTATTTTACAGAGCGCACAGAAAGCTTATGTATAACAAAATTTATTATAGACTTTAAACAAAGAACTATGTACAATATTTTCAGTTACATCTTAGGTAAATGACATACTTCTTCATTTTAAAATAAAATAAAAATAATAAAATCTACCACTACACAAGCCTTTACTCCGATTTATAACTTTTTGTATTTCTTTACAATAATAATAACAATACTACTACTAATTACGTATACAATTATGATTTAATATAATATCCACTAATTGACATGTATTAAAATATGTTTTCCATAAGCATACATAAAATATGAAAACATAAACTATTGAAGTAACATCTATTTTCGATATATGTTCATAGATTTTGTTATCAATTAATTAAACTTCTCCTAAGATAATGCTGACATTATTAAAAAATATTTATTTCGGTTCGTTAATAATAAATAGACTTAAATAAAATAATATAATTAACATACTTTTATACATCTTGCTTGGCACTACTCTAATACAAAAATCTCTATGTGTGTTTATGCGTGTTCTAAACATAAAAATAATATTCACAAAATATAAGTACTTGTTCTATTTTATATTGTTTCTGTGGATGCTTTACTCTTTAGAAATATGCATTACCATATATAATTAAGATATTCAAAAATTATTCAAAATCGCGTGAATAATTTATTATAACTTATATATTAAAAATATAGTTTAATAAAATACGGAAATATTTATGGTTATTTATTTTTATAGTTTGAGTTTACTTTCAATCTCAGTTGTATTTGAACTCAGCATAAATCAAAGTAAGAAAAAACGTATCTTATCCTCTTCTAAAAATAACAATTATACAATTCCCAAAATTATTTATTATTTTTTTTCATAAATAGAGTTCTGTATGATGCAATAACTTTTGAAATTGCGATAGCGATGTGATTCGATGCGTAGGCATGAAGAACTAACTAGAGTATCAACTCAATAGTATAAACATATATGGGATAATCAACATGGCAACAGTGAATACGAAGAGGCATGAATTCTCTGTCTAATGAACTCTACTATAGAATAATGTCCCGGCTATTTATTCAGCTCCTTCGAACATTAAAATACTCAATACTAAGGAAAACATTGCCCATGGAAAATATACAAGTTATAGGGCTCCGTTATCTGTACCTGCATAAACCAGTAAAATAATAATAAAATTACTTTTTATTCCTCATAAATCCTACATAAAAGCTTCCAATTTGGTTCTTTTCATAATCTCAAGGTCACTATCACTTAAAAATTTCATAATAGATTTATCAATCTACATCGCAAAAATTATCAAACATTATACTAAAACAATAAATAAGATTCACGTACTACTTCCACAATCTAAGACTACTAAACAACAAAAGGTTATTTCACTTTCAAAATTCAGCAATAGCAATACAAATGATTTTGTATCAATGTATTAAATCAATACTTTAAAATATTTTAAAATAATAGGGTTCCTCCACTAAAGAATCATATAAATTATATGTATCGTTAAATTATATTACATTAGTAATATAAAAGAAAAGTATGCATATCTTTTTTTTAAAAAAAAATCTAGCTCATATTTCTAGAATAATAATAGTAAGATCTATGTGTATTTAATACACGCACACATATTCATACGTTCAGGTGATAAAGCAATACAATAAAAATATTCCAAGCAATCTAAAAAAATATATAATGTAAAAAATAATATATTTTACAAATTTTTACTTACAGTGACAAATTGCTAGTTGGTCACTTTTTAGACGTTTTCTAGTTCACATTTCATTAAAAAAAAACATATTAAATAATAATGGCATTTACTCAGCAAGAACTATCATATTTAAAAAAATATTTACAAAAAACTTTACAAAAATTAAATATTCTTTACGATAATTATTATACAAGGTTAATATATACTTTATAATTTTCCTGCCTAAAAATAATAAATAAATTACTACTATTATTAGTAAATAAAAATAATTAAGACCATATTTAGGCAAAACTCCAATCCATTATAAATTAAATTAAAAAATGTTTTTTTCTTTCTTCTAATATTTCTTCAATATAAGTTCTTATAGACGCTGTACTCCGGGACGTGCTAACACAACACAACTGTTTAAAGCTTTAAAACAAACACAAAGTTTTTTTCTCTCTGCTTGCTGGTTACTCATGAATAATAAAAAAAATGAAAATCAAAAAATGAAGTGAAGTCGACTTTTAAATCTGCAGTTATTTATAAAAATAATCATTAATCTTTTGTTGAAAGTTCATAAAAATTATAGTCAGTTGTCTATAGCTTTTAGGATAATGATTATTAAAGTTGATATCCATTTGGAAAATTATAAAGCAATCCTCCAAAGTTTTCCCATTTCCCAGGATCCTGTAAGGGCTTTTGATGCATCAGTCATGGCTATATGGATTCAGGCATACTCGTACAAAAATTATGTACATACATCCATTAAAATTAGCATTTGATAATTTAAATAAAGTAATTATAAAGTTATCTTGTCAAAATAATTTTAATTTAATTACACAGGTATTTCTCTTCTAAAGACTAGTTTTCCAAAATCAATTTTAAAATATTAAATAAATAAATGCTGTCTTTTTTTCTACTTGTCATATAAATATTTGCAGTTCTATAAGTTTTATATATCTTTATTGTTCCAAAGAAAAGTTCATAATAAACCTTTTAAAAATATTTATATTACAATTTTTACTGCCATTCTTTTAAAATATATTCCATTTAAAGTATTAAAAATTTAAGTTTTTTCTGTATAGCTTTGCTTTTTAGATACAGCTATCTTTTCTTATGAGATAATGCATTTAAACTAAATTTTCAAAGAACTTTTCTGTCCAATTTCCCTGACAATGTCCAAAATATTGAAATAAATGATATATTTTTCTCCATTAATATTTCTAGAATTTTATTTTCATCTAGTATCTGTACCTCCATCCATACTTTCCTCATATATATATAAAATTAAGCTTGTTTAGAGCTAGTAGCAGGCTCTTTAGATATTACATATTGGTAATGCAAGCTATATAGGTCATGTGATATATGACTGATTTTTACTATTATAATTTTGCTATTAGGGCTTTGGCTATATTAAATTGCTAAGCCTACTAATATATGGGATCTCTGAATTTAGTTCAGGCTCATATAGTTTCTTTGGTTAAAGAGCTGAGTTTGAAGACATATAGGTGTCTGAAGATTTGGATCTTTTTCTTAATATTTAAGAATTAGATAAATGCTTGGCTTGAGTTAATATTTTGAATCTTATGTCCTAGCTCCTCACTGATGAGAGCCATAGCTCAAAACCGGTCTGGGGATGGGGACCATCATGGATAAAAGCTTCATGTATTTTCTCTTGTAGCATTTATCATCAAAAAAAAATTAAGCTTGTTTAGAGCTAGTAGCAGGCTCTTTAGATATTATATATATATATCTGGTATGAATTCCATTGGCCACTGTGAAGCTGGTCCAAGTTTTAACAGAAACACTTGATAGGGAATTTTTGTTACTTTAACAATGCATGATTTTAACTTAATAAACTTATAGCTTTTTAATATTCACTTTTTTAAGAATAATTCGAATAAACTAGACAATACTTTGATATTAAAAATATAATTATCAAGAAAATTATCTATTTATTAAGCACACAATTAAATTGAATTATTAAAGCACATAATTGAATTGAATTATTAAAGCACACAGAAACATGTGAACATCTAATTTTATAGTAAATTAAACTGATGATTTAATTGGATATTAGATCTTTAACAGGTGATCTAATTTACATATTAGTTAAGATTGCACAATTAAAATTAAAAATAAAATTTATGACTCATTTTTAAAATATTAAATATTATATTATTTAATTCTAAATTAATTTTATACTTTTATTTATACAAATTAAATCTTTTAAAATAACATTTTAAAAATAATACTTGATTGATTTATCCAACATTTATTTTTAATGTATCTATTTTTTTAAAATCTAATTTTATTAACTACATTTGATTTAAAACCACCAATTAAATAATTATTATAACAGTTACTTTTTATCTTGTGACAAATAAATGTTTTCAATTTTATAGCACAATTGTAAAGCAATTTTAAAAACTTCATTAGAAAACTTGTAAGCACACAAGTATAAATATCTGTGTCACATGACTTTTAAATCCAATCAGAATGTAACAATTTATAATTATTGTCTGATAACAAAATAAATATTTAATTACAAAAATATATTAAAGAATAATAATATAATAAAATTTAGAATAATAATTTTGATACTATTAAATTAAACACATTTCTCCACCACAAAATATTCTATTTGTCAAGCATTGGTGGTTAAGAGGTCAGCGACAGCTGCTTTATGAGCAGTTGTCCTGGATTAGTGGGTTTGTTTCCCGGCTGATGCTATGACACATGAAAATTTTTTTTATTTTAAATAAATAATTTATAATACCAATATTAAATATATTTTTATTTTAAACACACTAATTTATTTAATTCTAAGTCATTACTTTAAATTGAGCTTTTAAGCACATGTTTACTAGGATTTTTTAGCATATTATCATACTATGGACAGTTTTCTCACCCATACAAAATTATAATGTTTAGCTTTACTTGATTTTTTTAACATGTTAGTATAGTTTTATGCATTTACTATTCCCTTTTACATTAACAAAGCATTTTAAAACACTTCCAACATTACACAATAGTTATAACAATTAAAATATAACCTTAGTTTAAATTTTTTTTAAAAATTGACTCAGTGAATTCATTTTGATCTAATCAAAATGGTCCACACCCCCCCACACACACATATATATATATATATATATATATATATATATATATATATATATATATATATATATATATATGGCTCTTCAGTAATGTCTATATTTTTTCACAGGGCCTAATTGGAACACACGTTCAAAAAAAAGCAAAAAAACAACATTGCAAATAAGAAATAAAAATCATAAAAAATAAAGATAAAATCAGGACAAATCTGGGACATATAGACCCCTACATTGTAGTAAAATTGAAAATAAAACTATCGTAGTTTCAATTTATAGAAGTTTTAAAAGATTTTATTAACATAATAGTGATTTTATTTGTTTTATAAGTCTAGCAAAACTTCACAATTAATAAGTGAGCACACGATTGTCCTCTAGTGGACAAAATAATGTTAGTGATGGTGCAATGTGAATATAGAGGAATGCAGCATTTATTGTGTAGTGCAATCATGAATATAACATGTTAAAAAAATACAATATTTAAAAATGTTTTTCAACATGACTACAAAGAAAAGACTGAGAAAAACATTAAATGAGCGTTGTGATTTAAAAACCGAATAGACTGAATCTTTCGTTTTTATCGTGAACTGGGATGGCCTTCCAACTTGTCTTATTTGCCAAGAAACACTGGCCCAAAGCAAGAAGTGTAATTTGGAGAGACACTTCACAACAAATCATGCCACATTTGTTATAAAATATTCTGTCAATGACAAGAGAAAAAGAGGAAATGAAGAACTTCAGAAAAATATTGAAAAAATCAAGTTCTGTATTTGATTATTGGAGAGAGTCTGCCAATAAAGTTACTAACGCAAACTTTGTAGTAACTCAGGAAATTGCTAATCAGAGGAATACCATTCCAGATGGTGGATATGTAAAAATATTGTTTTGTTAAAGCATCTGCAGTATGTTTTCGAGATTTCAAAAATAAAATAGAGATTTTAAATAAAAGTAAAAGCATGCCTTATTTACCAAAACAGTAGCATATAGGATAGTTAAAATGGCCTTAAATGTGGCCAACCAACAAATCGAGGGCATTCAATTATCTTCAGCTTTGTCAACTGCAGTGGATGAGTCTTGCAATGTCAAGGGCACAACCCAGATTTCCCTTTATGTGCTGTATGTATTATCTGAGGATCCAAAAGAAGAACTGTTAGGATTATTGTCACACAAGGGTCAAATCTGAGGAAAGGACATAACAATAGCTATCATCGAATGCATGGGAAAAATGCATATCATATTTGATAAAATTGTGTCAATTGTAACTGATGTGGCAAAACGTATGATAGGATCAAAGAAGAGGTTTGTTTCAATATTAAAAGAAAACATTAATCATGAAGTGATTAGTTTCCATTGTATATTTCAATAGGAAATACTTTGTGCACAAACATTTCCAGAGGAAATTGGAACATTTATGGACTTGGGTAATTACGATTATTGATTTTATTGCAGCAAGATGACTTACCCATCTACAATTTAAAGAGTTGCTTTGTGAAATGAAGACTGAGTGCTTAGATCTCCAATATAACAGGGTTAGGTGTCTTTCAAAAGACAACATATTAAAACGTTTTACATTTTGCATAAATTAAATCAAATTATTTCTCGACAACAAGGGCGTTCAATATTTAATATTAGCAGAATATCAGTGGTTTTAAAAATTTTATTTCATGGTCGATGTTACATTACAACTGAATCAGCTCGACCCTAAATTACAAGGTAAAGGAAAGACTGCTTTTTAATGGTAAATTAAATTATTTTGTTTGAAAAAAAATTGATTCTATTTACTGAAGATTTAGAGAGAGGAGGCATTAGTTCATTTCCCAAACTTCTCTCAATATCGTTGAGAAAACAAAAAATTTAAACAGGAGAGAATCTTTTCTTAAAAAGTTTCAGGAATTTAGAAATGACAAAACAATTCTAGATTTTATTAGAAATCCTCTTAATGCCAATGTGAGAGAATTAAAAATTTTCCCGTTTGACATTGATGCGGCTAATTTTGCAGTACAATTGCGGGACTTGACAAGCAAAGATTTAAGGAGCTCCAAATTTATTTGCCTTGGTATTGAATTGGAAGAACTGGAAAAAGAAAAATGTAATCTGCTGTCACAGAATCTGCAGAGATCTATAACTTAGAGAAGGCATAATCTTTCAGATTCATATCATGAGTTGAAAAAAATTGCATTTGGGATTCTCAGTATCTTTGGATCTGCATACTTATGTGAACAATTATTTTCTGACATGGATTTTATTAAATGTAAATTGAGGAACCAAATTACTGTTGCCACCTTGGAATCATGCCTTAAATTAAAAAGGACTAGTTACCAACCGGACATATTTAGACTTTCTAAAGAAATACAACCTCATTGTTCACACTGATTAAAACCAATGCTAGTAATTTTCCATGTGATTTAATCTACATTTAATAAAGATGTAATTAATATTGTAACTTGTTATAGTATTTCTTTAAATTTCCTTATTTGTAAAAATATATTCATGGCTCTCGAATAATTTTTAAATTGTTGCGAGTATCAGATTTGGTTCTTGCGTCTCAACAGTTTGGAGATTTCTGGACTTGATAATGAAAATAATCATTCTGCGCAGATAATGAGTTTTCCTATTAATTATGGCCATATGTTATTTTACACAGTGAACACTGCAAATCTATGTGATTTGTTTCAGTGGTGTACAACCTTTTTACACTTATGATCCACTTCCTTAAATGAAAATTTGATGTCGCCCCCACTTGTGTTCTCCTGCCTTTGGTGAAAATTTGACACAACTTATGATTGTGAACACCTTTCACCGATAAAAATTTGCCGTGACCAAATGTGTTTGTTTTATTATGCCTAAATTATAAGTATAACTATATAAAGATATTCATAATAAAACAGTAGTAGTTTTAATTAATATAAAAAAATATATTTTGTAATATTTTAGTATGCAACACATATGAATCAAAATAATTTTTTTGGAAAAAAATATTATAAAAAATAGTGATATATACAAAAACAATTTATTTTCTTGTGATTTTTAACTATTTTAAAATAATAAATTCTTTCAAAAAAATCCATATTATTCAAAACTTGAAGGAGTTTTATTTTTTTAGAAATTTTGTTTATGCGGCCTTCTGAGAAGTTGCTATCCATATGGTATGTTGCTGTCCTGTTCCAATGTGATTAGAAAATCATTAGTAATAGTTTTGCTTTTTCTTGCATCATTCATACAGGCATTGACTTTATTTGATTTTACATTGCCTTTTTAGTCCTTTAGAGTGGACTCCTTTATTTCGCTCTCGTGGTGTGTTTTCTTTTATAAACAGGCAGATTCTATATAACTGACACACAATATATACTCATTGTATTCTGGTGTGATATTTAGTGTGTGCTAGTTATGGTTTGTCACACCTATAGCAATTTTTTGCTTGTTTTTGAGCAATTTTTATTCTTGTCAATTGGGTACTTGATTGACCCTGTTTTCTAATTGACAAATTTAATAATCTAGTCCATCTTCATCAAGGAGTCTCCAGATTCACTGTGAACTCATCTGGATTTGTCTGAGAAATAAATGAATCAAATGTGATATCGCAGCCATCAACAAGTATCTCCTAAGAGAGTGTTTCCCAACCTGTGTTTGGCGAAGCACTGATATTCCATAAGCACTTCAAAAGTGTTTCGCAATAAGGCCATATTATTATTGTATCAAACTATTTTATAATATTTAACTTTATATCGATGCAATTATGTTTATAGCTTAATATTTAAAATCTCAATTCGATTAGATTACAAAATATTTTGCTTGTTATTATTTTAATCATATTTTTTAGCATTGGCAGCACGTTGATTGTACGTATGGCAACCCATAACATTCTGACACCGATCTTGACGGCTCAGATCGGGCATCGTGTCGGAAACAAGTTTGCGCATCACATAGGCCAAGGGTGTTTCTAAGCTCACATTTTCATACAAAATATATAGATCGTGAGGAGTCCAAATACTAATAATGCATTGCTTGCATGCATGCGATCAATGTGTTTCTGGCCTAATTATTGCATTTTCGCTTTGAACTCTACTGCTGTCTGCTACACCTTCCCACTATTAATGGAAGAACGAAGAAATGTCCAATATTTAGCTCTTGCTACAGTTTGTCTTTATTTTAAAACTGAAGTGGTATATGTGTAAATGTTACAGTTAACATTATATTAATAACATTCTATTAACAAAAACACTTAAATGTTAATTAAATATATATGCAATTATAATTTATAATAAATGTTATACATCTTGAAATGATAGATAGATTTATCACAAGAAATAACAATTAAGATACAAGTTCAAGCGGTGATGATGAAAATGAACAGGTAGCCAGTTTAAATGAAAAGCCCGGTTCTTCAAAAAAATGTACAATTAAACGTCAGTAAATAGAATTACAGTGTTACACGGACAGCTGACAAAGCTTATCCAATGCCATTGTGTTATGTGTGTAAACATAAACTTGTTGACAGAGCAATGGTTCCTAAATAATTGAAAAGACATTTTACAACTAGGCATAAAAATTTTACTTCAAAAAGAAACTATTTTTAAAGTGTCTTTTAAATACAAAAAAAACATGCAAACATTTTAATTAAAAAGTGAAAGTATCAGAGAAAAGTGAAATAGCATCATACAAAATAGTAAAATTAATAGTTAAGAAACAAAAACCACATACCATAGCGGTGCACTAATTTTACCAGCTTGTACTGAGATCACTAAAATTATGTTTCTGGAAGATGTGAAAAAAGAAGTAATAAAAATACTCTTTCAAATAAAACTATTCAAAAAAGAATAAATGATATGGCATGTGACGTTGAAGACAGACTTTCAAATAAACTTCACAATACATACTTCGCTCCTCAAATTGGTCAATCCACTGATATCAATGAAAAAGCCATTTTACTTGAATTCGATAGATTTGTTAAAGGAAATAGAATAGTCAATGAATGACTGTGTTGTAGAAAGTTATCAGAAAAAATGATGGAAGAAGACATTCATAATGAAATTATTTATTTCTTTGAGTGTTTAAATTTGACCTAGGAACAGTTCGTGGAAATTTGTACTGATGGTTCTCCATGACCCTGGTAGGCTCCGTCACAGGATTTGTAACATTTGCAAAGTAACGAAACTGTAAGATTTATTTAAACTGCTGCTGTTTACACAGGAAAGCACTTATTGCGAATATATTACCCTCAGAATTAGAAAGTGTTCTGACTAGTGTTTTTAATATGTTAAATTACACCAAAGCCAGACCAATGAAATCTCGAATTTTTAAACAACTGTGTATAGTGATAGAAGCAAAATATAAAGGCTTACTTTTTTACAGAAATCAGGTGGCTTTCTTAAAGAAAGGTGCTTTACCGTATGCTAGAAGTAAAAAAAGAATTGCGTCTTATCTTCGAACAAGAAAATATGTAATTAGGATATACTTCTGTGTAAAATCTTAAGAATGGCATGTTGGGGTGCTAAATTGGGCTATTTAACATATATTTTTAATTATTTGAACACTATTAATACGGTCATGCAGTTTGCAAATGAAAACATCTTAACATCAACAGACAAAAACGATCATTGTTTGGGAAAAAAGAGTAGAACATAATCTTAACATGTTTTGTTCTGAGCACGATAATTTACGTTGATATCAGACCATTTATCAATATTGGACAACAACGTAAAAATATTTTACTTCTCTGAACATGGACAAATATGAATGGATGAGAAATTCATTTTCAAAAGAATTACCTAATAATCCTGAATTTAATGTGCTAGAGAAAGAGGAGCGTATATTATAGTTATCTGACCATACTTTGAAAGTCAACACACTGAAATAATTTTTAATGGATTCTGGATATCTGTCTTACAAGAATATCCAAAAATATAAAACAAGGCATAAAAAAATTATGTTTTTTTAACTTCATATTCATATGAAAGAGGGCTTTTCATGATAACCAACATAAAAACTAAAAAAAAAGATTAACAAATTTAGAGTTACAAATGAGGGTGGCCTTGCCTTGTATACACGCCATGTTATTTTTTGATTTTATATAGAGACTAAAGTACCACAAAATATTTTTATGTTTTTAGGAAAAGAAAACTCTCAGTCTTAAAACATAAATATATACTATGTTGCTTCAGTCTTTATATAAGACCAAAAATTCATTTAGCAGATGTTCCATTTTGAATACAAATTTTTATTGATTACCATCTATTAAGATCTAATTGTGATTTTCTAACAGATATTTCGACACACACACACATATATATATATAAACAAAAATACCCAGTCTATATAAGTAATAAATATTTATTTTCTCTAAATTTGTCACAGTCTAAATACATTGGCTACATAAATCCTAAATCAAACAGTAACTTCAACATTAATTAAAAAATATTTTTTTTTACATATCTCCCTATTATTCTCAGAACGATCACCGTATAATAAAAATATTAACCAAATAGTGCTTTAACATCATTATTCGAAATATTTAGTTTATTATTATATACCAATAATACCTCTAATAAAGGATTGTGACTAAATTTATTTGGTTGAATAAATTCAATTTCATTGTTTGATAAATCTAAAAAATATAAATGATTAAGGGGTTCATGAAAATCTGTAACTGTTTTCAATTTGTTACGAGATAAGTCCAGATAACGTAATTTTGTACGTGTAAAACTGTGACTTTCAATTTCAGTGATATGATTTCCATCAAGATATAAATGTGTCAATGCATGTAATTCTTTAAATATATCCGCATCTATTTTTTCAAGTTGGTTGTTTGATAAAATAAGATGATTTAGTTTAATTAAATGTCCTATCGCAGAATGTTCAATGACATTTATCTTATTGTTAGCCAGATCAAGAAGTGTTAAGTTATTTAAACTTGTAAATGTCTTTGCAGATAATTCTTGTATATTATTATTTCTTAAATAAATTCTAGTTGCTGTGGAAGCATCAAAACAACCGCTATTCAAAAATTTTATTCCACTATTATTAAGTGTAATTACGTCAAGTTTAAGTATGTCATAAAAAATACCTCTTACGATTCTTGTAACATTTCCATAATGTAAGTCGAAACTTAGTAGATTATTTAAACTATAAAGAGAACCCTGATCAATTCTTTCAAGTTCATCGTTACCTAGAATTATATTTTCTAAAGACGACAGTCCCATAAATGCTTTTTCTGGTATAACATGGATCTTATTATGAAGAAGATTTAATTTTTTCAATTTAGGTAAGGTTAAAAATTGATTTGGATAAAGAATTTCTATTGAATTTTGACTTAAATCTAGTAATATTAAATTCTCTAAACCAATAAAATTGTTTGAGGAGAAGTTAGTAATTTGATTATTTGATAAATCCAGTTTCTCTAAGTTAACCAAACCTGTAAAATCGCTAATGGTAGATAATTTGTTGTTAGTTAAGCAAAGATATACTAATGTTTTACAATTATTGAACGTGTTAGGTTCTATAGATGTAATACCAGCATTACTAATCTCCATACGTTCTATGTTCGACAATAAGTTAAACATGTTGTCATTCAATTTTTCTAACAGAACATGCGATATTTCAACTATTCGCAGTTTTTTTGGAAGATTGAGACTATTAAAAATCAATCTATTATGTGAATGTGCTGCACCTATTTTTAAATCGGTTACATTCTTCAGATGTTTTAAAACATTTAACAACCTTTGAATATTTGTGGAATAAAAACTTTTTACATAAGTGAGAGAAGATTCCGAGTCCTTAAATGTGGATCTTGTTACCAAACCATAATCGCAGGAAGTACAAGTGAATGCTCTTAATTTGATATCTTTGAATATTTCATAGTCCAATCTTAAATCATAACTCATAAATTCAATTTCGTGATTTGCTAAGTTTTTCAAAGTCTGCTTAACGTTTGAATAGTCTTCGGCAGTCATATTTTTTTTAGGACAGTAAACACTAAATTTTATATCATCATGTGAGCATATTTCTGCAGTTCTATGAGTTATAGACCCAGACATAATTTTCATGTGCATAAATAATAAAAATATATACATCAAGAATTTAATAACGAGCATCCTGAAGCATTAGTAGTCAGCCTAGAATGTACACTAGCAATGTACGAATTTCGTTTTCAAAACGCTTAAGTACTTGTAATTTGAAAAAAACAAAAACGAATAAAAAATGTGCCAATTTAAAAACAAAACATTGTTTTTAACATTGGCATTGGTATAGAAAATGGATATTGTTTGCACCTTTTTTTTTTAAAAAAAATGATTCTTTGATAATCTGATCTTTGAATTATTTTAGTATTGTATTCAGACATAATTGTTTGTAAATAAGTGTCATAATAAATAAAAGTATTTAGGAATAATAGTAAAAATATTAAATAACCATGAATATCCAATACCCCCCCCCATTTTCTTAATAAATTATGTAAAACTATACTTTTTAATTCTATAAATCGGTTCCAGGATCATATTCAAATGCTTTTTAAGGTTAAAATTACAATATTTGTAATACATGTGATATATTTTGCAATTCTTGAAAAAATGAAATAAACGATGAGCATAACTCATCTAATATTATAATTGTTCATTATCCATATTTGTAATATATCATCCATATTAATTAGTTTAATAAATGTTTTGAGAACAATGAGCATTTTCGGTGTTTAATACATTAAGAACATTATAATCTTAGAATAATAATTTTTGACAGCCAAAACGTAATCCAATACTGCTGTATTATCAGTTGGGAATTTTCATATCCAATTTATATAATTTTTCAGATCCTAAATTATATGTATTGCTTGAAAAACACTGTATTTAATATTAAAATATCTGATTTTATTTTTTACACACGTGCACTAAAATGAGTAAAAAAAAGAAAATGTACTCATGCCTAAAAATAAGATGTATATAAATGAAACATGTCTACATGTGGTATGTTTTCCTTATATAAAAAGTTGATTGATCATCAACTATCTTTACATCCAGTGCTGTTTGCACACCTAGTCATTAGTCATTTTCATTGATGTGGCAATCTAGCGTGTGTAACGGTGCTGAAAATATTTCTAATGGTGTTTGGTCAGTTTGTCAAACCGGGACATTGCATACATTGTTTAAAAAATGCGTTTAATAATATTATGACACTTACCTTATAATTATTCAGTTACATCGGTTTTAAAATGAATAAGAAATTAATTCCATAAAAGTTGGAACTAATGTGAGTATAAATGGGATTATGTAATCTTATATTGTAACGATTTTTGACCTTGCTTAAAAACTTGCTTATTGGTAATCTTCATAGATGCACTGGCATTACAATTAGTGAGCACAAGTTGCTGAAAATCTTACAGACAATATTTACATAATTAGTTAAAACTGGAAATTATATATATATATAAAAGACATATTTTACAGGTTCCTCAATGTTAAAATTTTTTAAATATTAATGTACCGGTGTTTCGAGTTGATCACACAAATCATCTATTTAAAATTTTTTAACATGGATGAACACGCAAAAATTGACTTTTGTATGTGCAACCCTTAAAAATCTTCGTATCAACACACACACACACATATATATATATATGAAAAACAAAAACAAGTTTTATATACGTAAAAAACCTGCTATCGCTTGTATTAATGATTCACTGTCTCTTTCATTTTGCTCCAACCTCAGATCAGCTGATTTCAAGCTGATTTGCTGATGAGAACAAATCAGCTTGAAATCAGCTGATCTGAGGGTGGAGCAAAATGAAAGAGACAGTGAATATTGACTCTGACATTTATGTAAACAAATATGCTTGTTTGGAGGCCTTGTTAAAGCTCCATCTATTGATCATATATATATATATTGTAATGCTACAGAGAAATACAGGATTGTACCTGGGGTAATGGTCACCAGTACGTGAACATCAACTGCCTTACATTGGTTAGCCATTTGTAACTCTACAGAAAATTGAGGTTTAAATCATGAGGGACCTGAGGAATTATATTTTTATTCTCAAGTTAAAAAAACAATACAATTTTATCTCAAAAGGGATGAGCATAATAAATTACTCTGTTAAATCAGCATAGCTAACTATAATTTCACAAGCATTCCCCAAAAGTAATAATCATTCATTATCATGAATGATCTATCGAAATACATCAACAGTCAATCTTGTAACTGGATTTGAATGGGTCTCCTGTAGACCAGGCTAATAATTGAGCATTTGCCCAGTTGGACAGTTATTTAAACCATAGTTTGGATGAACAAATTTAAGTACTAATCCATAAAAATATAAACAAAAAAACAATGCTGAGATATTAAAACATGCTGATCATCATTAACGATCTGTTCTCTTAGTTACCATTAATGAACTGGACAATTATAAAATTAATTTGTAATAGAGATCATACTAAAACAAATGTAGTGTATGCACTTTGAAGAAAATCTTTGCACTAACCCAAAAATCATCATCATCATCATCATCTAGATGCCCATACGCTAAATACAATTCCATATCCCATGTAGCTGTTATACACAAATCTATCTCAGGAAGCAAGAACACTACAATTTATTATTGTGAGCAAAAGGAAAATAAATAATCTTAAGCAATTAATGGGCTTCCCTAGTTTTATTGGGATCATCAAGAAAAAACACTAAATCCTAGAATATAAGCTGTCATGATATAAGGTCATACACACACTGCATTCCATAAAATTAGAATTGAATATAATAAAGTAATTAAGACTAGAAAGAATATTTTTAAAACAATTATTTAATGTCTGATTAATAACAACAAAAACAACAATGACATGATAGTATGACATTTCAAACACCTACCAATTAATTTTTATTCATGGGTTAACAATAAATTACTTAGTTTTTCTTTCTTTAAAAATTTTAAGAGTTTGATAAACGTTCAAAAAATCAAAGATAGCAACAATCTTTGATTCTACAAGGGGGAAGGAAAATTGAGAAAATAACAACAACTTAGATTTATAGCAGATTATACTTTAAAAAAAAAAAATTTTTTTTTACCATTTGTAAGAGAAAAATAACAGGGTTTTACAAAAATATGTTTAGTAATTTGGAATATTTTAAATTAGTGAAGTATTTATTGTTATCAATTTTTATACAACACAAAAAAATTACTATATTTATGAAACAAAAAAAATATATTAATAAAAATAAAATGTGCACACATAATACAAAGATAATATCTTTAGCCATGGCTTTAGTTTTGATGGAATGGTTTTCAGTACAATTTCCAGTTACTTATTTATTTGAGCTTCTCCTTGAAGGTTTCTTAGATATGGCATGGTTAAGGTGTCCGTTTACTGGTCTGTAGAGATGGCAGGTGATTTAAAATAGCAAAATTGGTCTATTTCATTCTCCTCTTGTATTTCCAGGTGAAATAGATGTAGACAGAGACTCATGTTCTTGATTAAAAAATTGTTGCAGAGTGCTTAAAGGTTTTTTTTTTACCTTCCCTATATTTTTTCCAGTGAAGGTAGGTTCCATGAAGAAAGGTAATGCCTCACTTTTAGCTGATCTTAGCACATGGTTTTTATTGGATAAACCATTTTAGTGCTAAACTCATAGTATGCTAATAGCTGGATTAAAATTTTTTATTATATTCAATAATTTGGTTAGGATTCCTGCTGTGTTCTGTGACAGATTGGTAAAGACTTCTGCTTCTTTCTTTTCAAAAACTGGATTAAAACTTCATGGCTTTCTCATCAACAGCTAAGTTAAGGATACTTTCTTTTTCTAATAGCAGCAGGACCTCCAACAATTATCAAATTTTTATATTTTTTTCAGCCACAGGATTAAGATATAACTGCTCTCTTTAACAGTTAAGTTACCAACAATCCTCTCCAGACACTTGTCACTTCTTCTCTCTCCACATATATTTTTAAGGGTAATCTTACCCACAACTGAATTACAATGTCTTTTACATTATCACTTTTATGAAAAGCAATTAATATATAGGGTATATGAGCACAGACTTTCACATGACCCACCTCTCTCCACACTATCTCATAAAACTGATACACTTGAACACATAAATGTTGAAGAGATAAATAATCACCAATATACACATTTTATGCTAAACCAGCAATCATCAGTTGGTCCAGATTACCATCTCTATGCTATAAGTGCTCAGATATATATATATATATATTGAAACAGTAAGATTCGTATACGTATCTATATATATATATATATATATATATATATATATATATATATTGAAACAGTAAGATTCGTATTCGAATCTTAAGTTTCACCTTTTTCTGTCGTCTCTCACTGACCGGTCTATCCCACCCAAATTTAAACTTTTTGGTATCGAATTGTGTGTGTAGCAATCTTAGAAATGTATAAATATATGTAGAATTCAGCATAAACATGCACACATTTCAATCTCAAATTAAACACAATAAATAGGGATAAAATAATATAATTTAGATTTCTTTTAGTTATATAATTTTGTATAATTTTAATCATTTATTTTGGATTATAAAGTTTGTATTTATTGCTTTGTTTAAATTTCATTTAACAATAATTCTAAAAATATCTGATGTAATATTTAATTAAAAGTTAAAATAATCTTATGTTCCCTTTTTGTTTTTGAAATTTAAAAGCATCGGTCAGTGATAGATAATAGATTAATTAAAGAAAAATTCCCCAATATTAATTAGTAAATGTAAAATGTAGACAATAGAACGGCAGCTTTCTTTAATTAAAAAAAAAAACAACTAAATGCATTGATTATCCTCAGGGCAGATTAAGTAGAACCTAAAAATATCTTAACAAAAATGTGAAAGATCAAGATAAGAAAAGAGGCCATCATAGACTTGCTGGAGACATTCGCTTAAACTTTAGCTTTGCTCTCAATCACTGAAAGTCTCCAAAAATAATAAAATAATTTGTTCCTGCTAAGGTATGACTGAGTAAAGCACCTAGATTATTCTCCATTGGGAGATGGCCTATCGGATGCTGAACTTTGCATTGCCCATCATAAATTCACCATGAAGATCTGCTGCCTGAAATAAATGAAAGAGCTGCTGCTGCTGTGAAATCAAATGAAATATCTAAATACAAGAAAGACTTGCCACTCGTGAACTTTTTGCTGCTAAACTCATGGAATAAGAAAACTTCTGATAAAACAGGTACCTGTCTGTATTCAAACTCTAGAATACTCTAATAATATGCTATAGCTTTTCTTCATACTACTTATCTAAATTATAAAATGTAAAACTACCATATGTATAACTAAAACTGAATAATTAATTTAATATGTAAATTTCTCTACTAATCTAGCTTACCTCATTCTATCTTGGGTGCGTATTTCTATAATCTACATTTCTATCTATAAGTATTATTTGATTATTGCATGCTCATAATTATTTCAATTTTCAAAGTTTAAATCTATGATCGCTTAAAACAATGAATGCATGTCAAATTTTCCTTAATATTTACTTTCTTTAATAACTTAACTTTCATATAAATTGACACATGTTCAATGCTTCATTTATTGTAATGCAGAGTCTACTACTTCGCAAATGGCTGATGTATTAGTTGTAATCATTCCCAATTTAGATATGTTTTGTATATATTAAATCATCATGAATAATTCCAGAAAATTACATTTCTTTGAGAGTCACCAATGTTCTTTAGTAAATGTTGATAATGTGGGGCCGAATTAGAAATCTATTTAAATCTTATCATAATCGTTTATCCTTATACATGTGTTATGTTTTGAAGACTCGATGATCTATTCTGCCATAAATATCTCGGATTCTTTAGGGTTGAAATTAACCCCCATCGTCCTACACAAGCGGACATAATAAATGCTCCTGTAGGATTTGACCTGTCATGCAGCCAGCCGGCAAATTGCGACATGTACCGCTTGTCCCTGGTTATGCTTATGTGACACATTACTTCATCGGGCCATGGCAGAGACCAGCCTGACATTCTTATAAACCCATTCACGGCATTGCAGTTTCGATATAATGCCATTCCATATCGCCTTTCTAAAGCGTACCACGTGTTCCTTTGCTCAATTCTATTATTCTATATATCACTCCACCTCTGCATTATCTTCGTAATTCACTCTCAAATAAATGTTGCCCTTAGTCATAAAATAAATAGTTTTAAATAAATATATATCTGCCACTACTCTTAAATCTTACTTTAGACTCTTGCATTGCAAAGGTATACATTCCCCAAGGCATGCATTAGAAATACTTACTCGAGAATTTTAGGTAGCTAGATTACGCTTTCAAATAAATGTATTCCTTTTGTAAACATTACAGTATCGAAAATACCGCTACTGAAATCCTCAATATAAAATAATGTCTAAATAAATAAATGTACTCTTTAAAATAAAATCATGTTGCAAATCCCGCTACTGAAGCTGTTAGTCCATAAAATATTATTAATGTTTGTTTTATTAAAATGTATTAATAAATAATTTTAAACTATACGTCTGCAGTTATGTTTCATTTATTCGATACCCATTCTATATAATATTTCCTCGATTATGTAAATATGAATGTTTAATTAATATTAGTTTGGTTATTGGCTAACTCGAGAATAAAATCATGAGTCTCTTGCATATCCCTGACCACCGTGCCTAAGGAAATATTTACTAATGTCGCATCAGATGCGTTGTTTCATGGATTGTATTGTGGAACCGATAAACTATGTTCGAACTCAGTACCACAGGTGGCTTCGCTACTCGATGGTGCTGCTGTTCTGTGTGGTGGTCGAATTCTGCACTATGTTTACGAGTCACACATTTTCTGACCGTTACATAGTTAAATTTTTTTTTTAGCGTTTGGCGCTTTCCAACGTGGAGCTTTCGATACAAAAAACCCATATATACCCTGAGCTAAATATAACGCATATAAATTTCTTTTAGCGTTCGTTACTCGAGTTGGCTAATTATTCTATATATATACAATTTTGTTTTGATAAAAATAATGAAAAAAAAAAGTAAATCGAGTGAAATAATGTGGGTCGAGTGAGTGAAAGGACAACAGGCGTAATAACAAATTTAAGGAAAGCAGGGATGTGTGCGTAATTTAAGAAGGAACGAAAATACTCGGATCTAATGAAATATTTTGCTTTATATATATATATGTCAAGAAAAAAAAAGTAATCAATCGTTAAATGAGAAAGCAAGTAGCATTGAATTTTTTTATTAAAACACCATTATATATATAGCACAGACAGCAGAAGCTTGTTATATATGTTAATAGTAAATATTTTGTTAAAGTACATATATATATATCATAGACAGCAGTAGCTTATTATACGCGTTACCAATAGTTCGCTATAATATATATGTTAAATATGTTAAACGCAGCAATATAGAGATAGGGCAATGTAGAGTAGGTGAGGGCAGTGAAAGAGTGTTTTAGGGCCAATATATAGGTGGGGAGTAGTCAAATGCTACTAATATAAAATAAATAATATTAAGAAAAATGGAAGCAGAAAATGATAGAATAGCATCAATGAACTTCAGTTTAAGGTTACTTGAAATATTTAGAGAGAGTAAAGAAGGATGGAGGAAAATACATGAGGAAGCGAGAAGAAGATAAGAAGAACCAAAAACGAGTCAGGAAGAGGAGGAGATATGAGTTAGGGAGTGTCAAAAAATTGATAGGGATATGTTGGTGTATCTTGAAATGATCAACGAACATTATGGAATATCCCCAGTTAGTAAAAAGGAAGAAATTAAAGATATGAAAAAGGAAAGGGAATTAGAAATACTTGACAAACCGATGATAGTAGAAGGGCAAGCATATAGTGTAGTAAATATGAAAAAGTGTGATGAGCAAAGAAACCTCATTCCAGCTGATGAAGGCCCACAAGAACCAGAAAAGGAAGTCAGCATTAAAGAAGAGACGAAGGTGGACACTGGCATGACACCAACACGTTTGCATTTTGGTAAAGCGGACTCATTACTGATCAAGACGCCATTACCCATGGATGAATGTGAAATCAATATTGAAACTGACAGACGCAAGGCACACCGCTGCCTTACAGAAAAAGCAGAATGGAAAACAACGAGCAGATCGGAGAAGCCAACATTTCCAGGCCAAGAACTATGTTTGGGTATGGAACTATCAACAGAGTAACCGAGATAAAAGAGTATATAAAAAGTTGTCTCCTTTGTACCGGGGACCCTTTATTATTGATCGCACATGTGGCCCAAATGCATATTTATTAAAAGATGGAGATACCATAAAAGGGACATATAATGCCCGTAAGCTCAAACCATGAACGTATTATCCACCGGACCCGGGGTTGTAAAAATATTGGACTATTAGGACGGATTAAACGTATATGAAAATAGTAAAATGAACTTGACATAATGAACTTGGTTGAATGGATTGTACTTTAGTCAAATAGGGTTTTAGATAGAAATTTTATTATATATCTTATTGTTTTAATTACTATTACTCTTAAAATTTTTTTATATTATATTAACTAATCCTATTCTAAGAATTTTTTTATATATATACATTCAGTTTAACTAATTATTACTATGATTTTAACCAGACCCGGCCAAATTAGGCCATGTTAATTAAACTAAATTCTAGATCAGGGTATATTAACCTTTTAACCGCTAATTATATTATTGGTTGTATGAGGTAAAAATCAAATCTTTTAATTGGCCAACTCACAAACTGAAGACAAAGCCTATTGTTAAAACATATTCGCCTATAATATTAAATTCAACTCAGATACGTTTATAAAAAGTATATTACTAATTTTTCAGGTTATGAAGAGAACAAAAGTTCTTTCAAAAATAAATTGCTATTTATTTATTCTAAAATATTCAATTTCGGCAACATAAAAGCTATAATATAAACAAAAAGATCGACTTTTACGTTATAGAAAAGTAAATATTTCTTTTTACTACATCTTCAATATTTTTACTAAAATCTTCAATATTTTTCGAAAATAATTTTGTTTTTTTATTATTCTCTCTGAAAATGATTTTTAATTTCCATAAATATAATTTTATAATACTTTAATCATATTCGAAATGAAAATCTCAGTGTTTTTCTTTATTTTCTTTGATCAGGTGGTTTCTTTGTTCTTTCCAGCCAATCAGAATGTCTTTTTCGGCTGAGAGCTTGCTAAGAACCAATCACAAATAATGTTCTTTCTTTGTTTAGGTTTAAATGTGTTTTTTTTTATTTTTTACTTGTAAAATAAGTCGGAAGAGGGCACCATCTTACAGAACTTTTAAAAACCTCTTCAAAACATATCGAACGAATTTTTTAGCATAAGAATCGGCTGAGTTAGAGTGACGTCAGATGTCTACGAGGAGCCTCGTAAAAAACAGTCTTTTGGTTAATTGTTCGTTGCTTCATGTAATCTCTGCTTTCTATATTTCAATATATCTGTAAAAACAATAATAATGTTTTCGTCTTTAAATTATATAATGTAAAATTTTTTTTCTCTTTCTTGCCTCCTTTGTTCTTCCTTAATTGTTCACGGGAAGTACGGGGAAATGAAACAGTAAGATTCGTATTCGAATCTTAAGTTTCACCTTTTTCTGTCGTCTCTCACTGACCGGTCTATCCCGCCCAAATTTAAAATTTTGGTATCGAATTGTGTGTGTAGCAATCTTAGAAATGTATAAATATATGTAGAATTCAGCATAAACATGCACACATTTCGATCTAAAATTAAACACAATAAATAGGGATAAAATAATATAATTTAGATTTTTTTTAGTTATATAATTTTGTATAATTTTAATCATTTGTTTTGGATTATAAAGTTCGTATTTATTGCTTTGTTTAAATTTCATTTAACAATAATTCTAAAAATATTTGATGTAATATTTAATTAAAAGTTAAAATAGTCTTATGTTCCCTTTTTGTTTTTGAAATTTAAAAGCATCGGTCAGTGATAGATAATAGATTAATTAAAGAAAAATTCCCCAAAATTAATTAGTAAATGTAAAATGTAGACAATAAAACGGCAGCTTTCTTTAATTAAAAAAATCAACTAAATGCATTGATTATCCTCAGGGCAGATTAAATAGAACCTAAAAATATCTTAACAAAAATGTGAAAGATCAAGATAAGAAAAGAGGCCATCTTAGACTTGCGGGAGACATTCACTTAAACTTTAGCTTTGCTCTCGATCACTGAGAGTCTCCAAAAATAATAAAATAATTTGTTCCTGCCAAGGTATGACTGAGTAAAGCACCTAGATTATTCTCCATCGGGAGATGGCCTATCGGATGCTGAACTTTGCATTGCCCATCATAAATTCACCATGAAGATCTGCTGCTTGAATTAAATGAAAAAGCTGCTGCTGCTGTGAAATCAAATGAAATATCTAAATACAAGAAAGACTTGCCACTCGTGAACTTTTTGCTGCTAAACTCATGGAATAAGAAAACTTCTTATAAAACAGGTACCTGTCTGTTTTCAAACTCTAGAGTACTCTAATAATATGCTATAGCTTTTCTTCATACTACTTATCTAAATTATAAAATGTAAAACTACCATATGTATAACTAAAACTGAATAATTAATTTAATATGTAAATTTCTCTACTAATCTAGCTTACCTCTATCTATCTTGGGTGCGTATTTCTATAATCTACATTTCTATCTATAAGTATTATTTGATTATTGCATGCTCATAATTATTTCAATTTTCAAAGTTTAAATCTATGATCGCTTAAAACAATGAATGCGTGTCAAATTTTCCTTAATATTTACTTTCTTTAATAACTTAACTTTCATATAAATCGACACGCATTCAATGCTTCATTTATGGTAATGCAGGGTCTACTACTTCACAAATGGCTGATGTATTAGTTGTAATCATTCCCAATTTAGATATGTTTTGTCTATATTAAATCATCATGAATAATTCCAGAAAATTACATTTCTTTGAGAGTCACCAACGTTCTTTAGTAAATGTTGATAATGTGGGGCCGAATTAGAAATCTATTTAAATCTTATCATAATCGTTTATCCTTATACATGTGTTACATTTTAAAGATGGGATGATCTATTCCGCCATAAATATCTCGGATTCTTTAGGGTTGAAATTAATCCCCATCATCCTACACAAGCAGACATAATAAATGCTCCCGTAGGATTTGACCTGTCATGCAGCCAGCCAGCAAATTGCGACACATACCGCTTGTCCCTGGTTATGCTCATGTGACACATTACTTCATCAGGCCATGGCAGAGACCAGCCTGACATTCTTATAAACCCATTCGCGGCATTGCAGTTTCGATATATTGCCATTCCATATCGCCTTTCTAAAGTGTACCACGTGTTCCTTTGCTCAATTCTATTATTCTATATATCACTCCGCCTCTGCATTATCTTCGTAATTCACTCTCAAATAAATGTTGCCCTTAGTCATAAAATAAATAGTTGAATCAAATAAATATATGTCCGCCACTACTCTTAAATCTTACTTTAGACTCTTGCATTGCAAAGGTATAAATTCTCCAAGGCATGCATTAGAAATACTTACTTGAGAATTTTAGGTAGCTAGATTATGCTTTCAAATAAATGTATTCCTTTTGTAAACATTACAGTATCGGAAATAACGCTACTGAAATCCTCAATATAAAATAATGTCTAAATAAATAAATGTACTCTTTAAAACAAAATCATGTTGTAAATCCCACTACTGAAGCTGTTAGTCCATAAAATATTATTAATGTTTGTTTTATTAAAATGTATTAATAAATAATTTTAAACTATACGTCTGCAGTTACGTTTCATTTATTCGATACCCATTCTATATAATATTTCCTTGATTATGTAAATATGAATGTTTAATTAATATTAGTTTGGTTATTGGCTAACTCGAGAATAAAATCATGAGTCTCTTGCATATCCCTGACCACCGTGCCTAAGGAAATATTTACTAATGTCGCATCAGATGCGTTGTTTCATGGATTGTATTGTGGAACCGATAAACTATGTTCGAACTCAGTACCACGGGTGGCTTCGCTACTTGGTGCTGCTGTTGTGTGTGGTGGTCGAATTTTGCACTATGTTTACGAGTCACACGTTTTCTGACCATTACAATATATATATATTAAGATAGCCAAACCTCATACTGTAATGGACAAGCTTCAAAGCAATTAAATAAAATTTCATAAAAACAATTGCTCAAACAATTATCTTCTTAATTACTGAGATTGAACACAAATTAAAAACGTACGTTTAACAACATAAAATTCTTGAAATTCCTTTATAATTAAAAACCAAATCTTTCAAAAAACAGCATCAAAGAAATAGTGTGCTATTAGATTTGGTTTTTCTTTTTCATTAAATAGTGATTTCATTAAATAGAGATAAAGAAACCAACTGTGATTATTTAAAAATAAAATTTACAAAGTAATTAAAATATAATTTTGCTCTTCCCTCTCTTTTATTTATTTTTTATTTTAAAAGAAAAATACTCTTAAATATATTTAACTATTTAAAATTTTCATACTATCATATGGGGATTTTACAAACATTAAAATAAATAAAGACCCATAATAAAATATGTAATGGAAAATTAAATTTTATTTTCCTCCTTAAATAAATAAATTCTTATTTTATTCTTAAACCCACCTGAGGAACATGCAACTATCTAATTATTTATTTTTCTAGTACATCTATGTAACCAACTGGTATATATATATATATATATATATACCAGTTGGTTACATAGATGTACTAGAAAAATAAATATATATATATATATATATATATATATATATATATATATATATATATATATATATAAACAAAAAAAGACTTATAAATCCAATAAATAATATTATATTTCAACCAGAGGACTGGTTTTCATCAGAAAGAAAAAAAAATACACAGTAAAATGGTGATAATCAAAATTTACAGAATTGGTAAAAGATTAAAAATTTTAACAAAACCCCCCTGATTGGTCACAAAATCTAACACAGAATATCTACCCAATCAATGACAAAATTCAAACCAAAAAAAACTACATTCCCTCCTAATCAAGCTTAAATTCTATTTAAATTAAAATAAATATAAAAATAAAAAATCAAAAATTAAAAATTAAAATATACATATGTGCATACATAGAAAAATTAGACTATGCTCACATACAAAAAATAGCTGTGCTCACATTAATATTCATTAAAAACTAAAACACTTATACATTTTAATCAAAAATTATAGTTAGTGCAAAGTACAATAATTTATAATAACTAATTATTTATCTATAAACCAATTAAACACAGATATTAAACATCTATATAACCAATCTTTACATAAAAAGCCTCATATAAGAAAATTTTCACATAAAAAAAGTCACATATAGAAATCATTTAGGAGACCAGGTAACCCAGAGATGTAATAGTTCCAGTGTTCAAATTCAATCCATGTGGTCATTGATTGGGTAAATATTCTGTGTTAGATTTTGTGACCAATCAGGGGGGTTTTGTTAAAATTTTTAATCTTTTACCAAATCTGTAATTTTTGATTATCACCATTTTACTGTGTATTTTTTTTCTTTCTGATGAAAACCAGTCCTCTGGTTGAAATATAATATTATTTATTGGATTTATAAGTCTTTTTTTGTTTTTATATGTATTTCCTTTGGTTATATATATATATATATTGTGACCATCTGAATGGGTACAAGGAATTGAGATACTTTGTATCTGGATTGAATAGTTATATTGTATTAAAAAATGAAATAGCCTTAGAATTTTACATTTTTTTGCTGGAAATTGTTTAAAGCTTAGACATGGATTGTTATATTTTGTCAGAAAGATGCACAGTTATTTATGTTAGTGTAATATTGCTTGAATCATTTCAAAATCCTTTATTCATTAATACTTATCCTTTTGTCAACATTAATAGTCACCTCAATTATATTTAGTCAAGATAGTTTAATATTTAGGTTGCAGTACATGTGCATGCATGTATGTCTGTATTATGTTTCATTTCATTTGTATCTTTTAATAACATTAAGCAATAGTACATTTAACATGAAGACATTTAAGGTACAGAAATTATCTTTAATAATTTAACAATTATATTTCTTTTCAATGATTAATGGATATTTGGATAGGTGAATTATTTTGTTAAATTAAATAAATTATTACTTTTTTTTGTTTAACAGTTAATTAATATTCATTTCTTTCAAGTTTGTAAAAGCTATTTATTTTCTTATCATTATTTTTTTTGTCTTGATTTACTTGTAAAAATCAGAATTTTTTTTTTTAAGAAAATATTTTTTTTGAATATATAATTAGCTTGGGTGCAAAAACATGGGAGTTAACCTTGAGAAGGGAAATGACCATTTGCTAGGAGAAAGGCGATATCTATTTAACAGATAGCTTCCAGTAAAAAATTGCTTATTATTGTGATAATTGGAGCCAATGCTCATTATAATTGTAATTGCAGCCAGTTGCTGAAGTCAAATTGATTTAAAAAGCTTTGGAGTAAACTTCTGAAAAATCTTAGGAAATTCATTAAGGAAGAATGTCTTTAATTGGAATGCAGGAATAAATTTTAAGAAGGTACATTAGTTTTTCATTACTCTCCTTAATTTAAACATATAAATTAACCACCTCATACTTATTAATATTAAAAAATGTATATCATTGGTGTTAAGATGGCATTGATTTATTTATCTATAATTAAGAAAGAATATAGAGTGCATGAACATTATTGTTATATAACGAATCCACATGTGTTTCTAATTTATCTTGGAAACATATGCAGGAGTATTAGATTCATAGATTGATACTTCCTCAATTGTTCTTGCTTCTGATTCTGTTCGTTCATGTGAAATTTTTACTTCTTCAATTGTTCTTGCTTCTGACTCTGTTTGTTCATGTGGAATCTTATTAGGCATCAGTGTCACTATGGCCTTGTGGAAACTTATGTTTGGAGTTGATCCATTTGTTGATCACTTTCTACAATAGGTATACTTACAAGATTTGAATTTTCCTTTGACAATATTTTTTGTTTAGCACATTGATGGTATTTTGTATTTTTAAATCCACAATTTAGGCAATATCTGTTAGGGCAATTCCGGATGAGGTGGTTCCTGGACTTTCATGAAAGACACTGTGAGGGTACTCCCTTGAAGGTGATTATCACAGGTGGGGCATCAGTGGAATGCGAAGTTGGAATGTCCATTGGCTGTACATTTTTATTCAAAGTAAAGGTGAACAAGGCAACATTACTTATTACTGGCTTCATAGCTCTTTTTTCTAGTAGGTATCTAAAATTTGATACTTGTCCATATCTATCAAGAATCTTTTGTAGGTGTTGATTTGTAAAAGTAACATGACAGTTTCTAATTTGGCCCTCTAGCCTCATCTGTCTCTTTGCATCAACAAAGCAGACAATTTTGTTGTTGATAACCTGAGTATGATTTTGAAAAATTATTTTTTGTGAAACATTGTGAAATTCCAGCACATGTTATCTATTATTAGGATGGTATAACACTTTGTAAATCATTCCCCACAAGTTTTTTCTGAGAGAAACTCATAAAACTCATCTATGGGGAATTTCATTATAGAAATATTTAAGTCTGTCATAGATAAAGTGAGTTTTTTTATTTGTAAATTTTTGAAATAATTTAAAAATGATTGGGGGAATTGTTAGATTGAACTTATTTACTATATCTTGATATTCTTCAGGTTTTAATGTATTATTAAGTATGGTAAATTCTGAATTTTCTTGATTAATTTCATGATCATCAAAATTAACAAAAAATCAGTTATATTTTCTTCATTAATTTGTAATAAATTGTCTTATTTATCTGTATTTTTTTAAAAACATTTGCATAGCTACTTTTATTTGTAGTCTCATTTTTTTTTTAGATAAGATCTTCAGATAGCCCGGACCTTTCTAAATTTAAAGATTCTTTCATTGTCTGAATTTCAGTAAAACTAGATTTACTTATCTTTTGACAATCTGATAAAAATTTAGAAATTTTTTTAGAAATTCCTTCCATTGAATCCTTATCAGGATTAAAATTTATAATAGAATTTTTTAGAAATAAATCTTTTGTTGAACTATTTGAATTATTATTTGACATATATTTAGAAAATCCGTTATACTTTCACCAATTTTATAAGAAATTTGCTCTCAATGAGCTTACCTTGAGTAGAAAAACTTCCTCTATTTAATGGTATATGTTTTGTCATCCAATTGTCAGTAAAACTATGAAAATTTCTTCTTCAAAAATGAGCTGAAGTAACACTTGACTGACTAAGAAAAGCGCCACCTAGTGGACTACTGACTACTACTACTGCTACTGCTACTACTACTACTACTATTACTTCTACTACTACTACTATTATTATTATTATTATTATTATTATTATTATTATTATTATTATTATTATTATTATTATTATTATTATTATTATTATTATTATTATTATTATTATTATTATTATTATTATTATTATTATTATTATTATTATTATTATTATTATTATTATTATTATTATTATTATTATTATTATTATTATTATTATTATTATTATTATTATGGTCATAGTTAATTGTATAATTTATTGCATAGAAATATAACATTATTTGTTCCCACACATTCTCAGATTATCAGATTATACCAAATATTTTATTAAGATGCCACGTGAGAATGAAAATATTATATTATATTATTTATTGTTATTATTATTGATAGTTACCATAACATTGAACAGTAAATAAGACTGATAATTATTCATCGAAGATTATTATTATTTATCATTATTGTTATTATTATTAGTTAATCGTAGTTGAGGATGATACAAAATCACTTATCAGACTTAGCTACAAAAAATTATAAATTGATTCGAGTTATTTTAAAGAACCTGAGATTATTATAATTATATTATTTTGAATAAAGAGATTAGGATTTATTTAATAGCATTATATTAAATTGATTATTATTTTAAAGTCGTAAGAATGCTATGATATATTATTATTTGAAATAATAGGGGGTAGTATTCTTATGCCATTGAGATTGTATCATGTGGGATATTGGCTCAATGTGATTCTTTTCTGCTGGGAACAATCCAAGATAAAAATGATTTCAATGCCTTCTCTTGTAGTAGCATTTATCATAAATAAAAAAGCTTGTTTAGAGCTCATTAGCATGCTCTTATATATATATATATATATATATATATATATATAGAGGACTGGTTTTCATATATATATATATATATATATATATGAAAACCAGTCCTCTGGTTGAAATATAATATTATTTATTGGATTTATAAGTATTTTTTTGTTTATATATATATATAGATACAATCATAGTAATAAAGGACTTACACTATTTGCTATACAGGGTGACACCAGGCCATTTGAACCTGGAAAATTTATATAGTATGCAGATACTTCCTATTAAGATTCTATTTTTATTTAATCAATATGCTCTAGTCACAGACTCATTGAGTAGCTGAGATTTATATATATATATATTGTAACGATATATAAATATGTCATTACATTAATTTAAAATAAAAACTTAAAAGTTCGCAAATAAAAGGAAAAAACTAAACGCTAAAATTAAAACATTGTTAAACGTGTATACATTCGCACAGATGTTAAACTTTAAAAATATTTTTTTTTCATAAACAAAAAAAAAAAGGATTTGAACGTATTTTTTTTAATAAAAAAATACAAGATTGAAATAAAAACAGGTATTAATTAATTCCTGTAATCTAGAAAGGGAAATGGTTGTTTATTAATTATCTAAAAGCTGTTTAATTAAAAAGTCAGATGGAAAGTTAGATAAGAGAAGAAAGAGATTTTAGCTTGACAAATGGAAGCACTAAGCCTTGGCCCGGACCATAACGAAAAAACAGATTAGTGACGTTTTGTTCAGTGAATCCTTGTGGATGATATAAAAAGAGAGAAATATTGAGTTCATGGAGCTTTTTTCAACTTGGTTGGGGAGACGAGCGATAAAGACGCACTTTATTGTTCTCTCCCACTTATCTCTGAAATGAAATGACTGATACCATGAACCAGCAAATGCCACCTCCTGAACATTAGATCGATCTTTCAATTAGACTCCGTGGACATACACCAGGAACCGGGAGTTCTGCTACCGTAAGCTATAGGAAAGGAACAATTCTTAAAATCAATCAAGAACTTTCGTCAAGTTGAACAAATTAATAAACAAGCCGACTTATTTAAAATGGACTCTTATCTGACTTTTTGTAAGTTTTAAATGAAATTAATAATGGTTAATTTTATATCTTTCCCGATTGTTAAAAGAATCATTTCCCTTTTAATATTTTTTATGTGTAGTAATATTTTATTGTAGAAATTATTAAATGCATTACATTTAAGTTGTCTATAGACGCTTGCATGGATTCGTTTGTGGTTAATTAGATTTTGGTTTTCATATTTGATCAAAATATATAGACATTCGATAAATAATGATACCTTACGGTGAGTATCTAAAATGTATTTATTCGGATGTCTTTTAAGTTATTGGTGACAACGCAAGTATCTTATGGTGAATACTATTGGGTTACTTATAAGTTTCCCTCTGCGATTGTCGGTATCAATAATTTTGTATTTTGATCGTTTATGTTTATTTTGAAATGTTTTTGACCGTGGAATCTGTGTAATCGATCTATACCCAACATTTTTAAATAAATCTGTGCGAACGTATATAAATGTTAAATTTAAGTCGGGCGCGAATGGCTATATAGTTTTGTAAAGTTGTATTAAGGGAGGGTAATCTTAGGTTATTCATTTCGTAGTTGAATTGGTTCAATGGATTGGATATATTTGTGTAATTAGTAAATGTAGTATGAGATCCGCTACGGGCAGGATTGTAGATATACGCCACACACCCTCTGTTTGCCTATGGATGGGTTTGTAAGTCGGCAGAAGACCGCAGTCCATTCCTATGGAGTTTTTAGTTTATTGATTTACTTGCCCACAGATGTCACATTCCTGTTGGTGGAGAGTCAATGTCTTCTCTATTTCTGCTTATTGTTCAGATGTACATTCCTGACAATATAGTATTTGTGTTGTCGTATCATGCTACACTGAATACATGAATGTATCAGATGGATTGGCGCCAGTTGATTGCGAAATTTGTTGCCTAAGGTTAAATCAGGGAAGAATATTTTCCTTTCAAATGCAGACCTATGTAGTCCATTCATACTCGACTCTCTAAATAAAATATTAAACATTATAGCAAGCTATTTTAAATGTAAAATTAAATGTTAAACTTATTCCTCGAGTTTAGAATGATTTTATATGTGCGTAAATAAATATTTTTATGTGTTAATTTCTGGCAGTGGCTTTTATTGTTTTTTTTTTATTTATATCCAAGGTTATATATTTTATTATCTCTGCGTCTCCACTGAGCTAGTGACAATGGGCTAACGATCTAAATATGTAAATAAAGTGGAATCCTAACAGCGCGTATCTGCCTACTTTATAAATTTTTCTAGGCTCAAATGCCTAGATGGCGCCCTTTGGTAGTGCGGTGCGGTGCGATGCGATCTCCCACGTCGTTTGGATCGTTATAATTGGCGTCCCAAGTGTGACCTTACCTCAGAGATTGACCCTGAGAAGGGGAATTGATGTTGATGAAATTTTCTATCTTTAATAAATCACGAGTGCCCTGAGAATTTTAAAAATAAATCGATGCCCGTAAATTTTTTTTTCTGAAATTGTATAAATATATTTGTTTGTACTGACATGGAGTTGCAGTTTGAAGTTTTGTTTAAAAAGTGCTGCCAGTAAGAAAAATTGCGCACATGTAGAGATAAATTTGAGGAATAAAAACTAATAAATAAAACGTAATAATAATTATAAATCATAATTTTTTTAAAAAAAAAGTCTTGTTAAATTAAAATCTAATCGTTCAACTTGCCTAAGTAATAGTTAAAGGTAGAAGAAATGAAACTTGGAAGGGAGGGGGCAGAAATTTAGCTGGTAGTAAGGAATCATCAGTCAACTTTTTTTTTATCATTATATTTGTAATTACTGTTTTGTTTTTTTTTTAAAAAAAAAAAAAGTTTTGTCCTTTTGAAATTTCATATATAACAAATTTGTATAACGTAATTACTAACACTAAGTAAAATCTTTTTTTTTTTTTAAATGTTTTTTGTTTTTTGAGGAAGTTTACTGATATGTAACGATATATAAATATGTCGTTACATTAATTTAAAATAAAAACTTAAAAGTTCGCAAATAAAAGGAAAAAACTAAACGCTAAAATTAAAACATTGTTAAACGTGTATACATTCGCACAGATGTTAAACTTTAAAAATATTTTTTTTTCATAAACAAAAAAAAAGGATTTGAACGTATTTTTTTTAATAAAAAAATACAAGATTGAAATAAAAACAGGTATTAATTAATTCCTGTAATCTAGAAAGGGAAATGGTTGTTTATTAATTATCTAAAAGCTGTTTAATTAAAAAGTCAGATGGAAAGTTAGATAAGAGAAGAAAGAGATTTTAGCTTGACAAATGGAAGCACTAAGCCTTGGCCCGGACCATAATGAAAAAACAGATTAGTGACGTTTTGTTCAGTGAATCCTTGTGGATGATATAAAAAGAGAGAAATATTGAGTTCATGGAGCTTTTTTCAACTTGGTTGGGGAGACGAGCGATAAAGACGCACTTTATCGTTCTCTCCCACTTATCTCTGAAATGAAATGACTGATACCAT
Source organism: Epiperipatus broadwayi (assembly GCA_028023455.1). NCBI lineage: Eukaryota > Metazoa > Onychophora > Udeonychophora > Euonychophora > Peripatidae > Epiperipatus > Epiperipatus broadwayi. The sequence continues at coordinate 8,729,206 of JAQFVV010000040.1, forward strand.
GAACCAGCAAATGCCACCTCCTGAACATTAGATCGATCTTTCAATTAGACTCCGTGGACATACACCAGGAACTGGGAGTTCTGCTACCGTAAGCTATAGGAAAGGAACAATTCTTAAAATCAATCAAGAACTTTCGTCAAGTTGAACAAATTAATAAACAAGCCGACTTATTTAAAATGGACTCTTATCTGACTTTTTGTAAGTTTTAAATGAAATTAATAATGGTTAATTTTATATCTTTCCCGATTGTTAAAAGAATCATTTCCCTTTTAATATTTTTTATGTGTAGTAATATTTTATTGTAGAAATTATTAAATGCATTACATTTAAGTTGTCTATAGATGCTTGCATGGATTCGTTTGCGGTTAATTAGATTTTGGTTTTCATATTTGATCAAAATATATAGACATTCGATAAATAATGATACCTTACGGTGAGTATCTAAAATGTATTTATTCGGATGTCTTTTAAGTTATTGGTGACAACGCAAGTATCTTATGGTGAATACTATTGGGTTACTTATAAGTTTCCCTCTGCGATTGTCGGTATCAATAATTTTGTATTTTGATCATTTATGTTTATTTTGAAATGTTTTTGACCGTGGAATCTGTGTAATCGATCTATACCCAACATTTTTAAATAAATCTGTGCGAACGTATATAAATGTTAAATTTAAGTCGGGCGCGAATGGCTATATAGTTTTGTAAAGTTGTATTAAGGGAGGGTAATCTTAGGTTATTCATTTCGTAGTTGAATTGGTTCAATGGATTGGATATATTTGTGTAATTAGTAAATGTAGTATGAGATCCGCTACGGGCAGGATTGTAGATATACGCCACACACCCTCTGTTTGCCTATGGATGGGTTTGTAAGTCGGCAGAAGACCGCAGTCCATTCCTATGGAGTTTTTAGTTTATTGATCTACTTGCCCACAGATGTCACATTCCTGTTGGTGGAGAGTCAATGTCTTCTCTATTTCTGCTTATTGTTCAGATGTACATTCCTGACAATATAGTATTTGTGTTGTCGTATCATGCTACACTGAATACATGAATGTATCAGATGGATTGGCGCCAGTTGATTGCGAAATTTGTTGCCTAAGGTTAAATCAGGGAAGAATATTTTCCTTTCAAATGCAGACCTATGTAGTCCATTCATACTCGACTCTCTAAATAAAATATTAAACATTATAGCAAGCTATTTTAAATGTAAAATTAAATGTTAAACTTATTCCTCGAGTTTAGAATGATTTTATATGTGCGTAAATAAATATTTTTATGTGTTAATTTCTGGCAGTGGCTTTTATTGTTTTTTTTTTATATTTATATCCAAGGTTATATATTTTATTATCTCTGCGTCTCCACTGAGCTAGTGACAATGGGCTAACGATCTAAATATGTAAATAAAGTGGAATCCTAACAGCGCATATCTGCCTACTTTATAAATTTTTCTAGGCTCAAATGCCTAGATGGCGCCCTTTGGTAGTGCGGTGCGGTGCGATGTGATCTCCCACGTCGTTTGGATCGTTATAATATATATATATATTGTGCCAGGCACATTTGATGTGGCCAAGCACAAGATAAGGTCAGATAAATTAATGGTCAAAAATACATAAAAAGCCATTAAATGGGGTGGGTGGGTATACTATTTATAAAATTAAAATTTGTTATAAATTAAGAGAGAAAACTGTGGATATAGCATAAACTCACACACACACACATGATTAAAGCCAATGTTTAAAGGCTTAGAAATATGTATTTGCAATTTTGATTTTTTTTTTTTTTATTTTTTATTTTAAAAAAAAAAAGGTAACTCCAAAATGTATTTTATAATTTTAAATGTTTTTGTTTGTTGAAGAAACAGCATTTATTTAACAAATTGTTATTCTCTATTTATATTTTCTGAGTGTGTACAAAATGTAAAAAGGAAAATTTTAAATATTATTGTTAAAAATATTTAAGAATAATTTCAAAATCGAAGTTTTAATGGTCATTTTTCTCTTCAGTTGCATTTGAGCAAGTCATTGTCTTAAATTTAAGAAAAGCCTAAAGGCATTCTGACTTTTTGTCCATGCTAAAATAATTTTACCAGGACAAAAGAGTTTAATTAGACTTGTGATAATGCATGGAGAGAGGAATGTTCAAATTATATGAAACAATTGTTTGTTAAAACCGAAAAAACTTCAATTCTGATAATGTAATTAATCAAGGGTAAAAGATGTTATCATTTCTTAATTGTTATCTGAATGGAGATATAAAAAAATAAGAAAAAACTAATTGTAAATCAAATTCTTAAAACAATTAGTCAAACCAATTCAAAAAGATTTAATTAATTTTTGTGTATGGAGGTGGGATATCTGTTCTGAAATTGCGAGAGGGCAGTTGACTTTTGATTTTCAAAGAAGGCAGTTCACCTTTACTTTTCAAAGAAGGCAGTCTAACTTTTTCTTGTCAAGGAGAGCAATTCACATTTGCAAATCTTATTGGGAAGTTAATGCTATTCTGAAGCACGCGAAGTCATGCAACTGTTTTAATCATGCTGATTCTAATACCTTGCCCTCATTGAAGTAACCTAGCAGTTAACCCATCAGTTGATTCTGATGGAAGCATAGCTACAACACGCCATAAAAGCCTGCAGTTAACCTAGGATCCTTAAACCAATAAATGATGATTGATATTGTTTAATATCCTGTTGAATATCCGTTCTCCAACTTAAAGATGCAAATTAAGCATTCACTTGCAGACTTCAGCATGTCTGTCCAGCTCCGCTCCTGCCATCCCAACAGAATGTAAACCTCGAGATTCAAGCACCAAGGTGATGATGATAAATTCTATGAACTTATAACACAGTCAAGTCCAGCCCTGGCCGCAGTAGATGAATGTATAGCCCACTCAAAACCCATACAAGAATGAAGCTTATAGACTTTATCGGGTATATTATTTTTTTTGTGTGTGTTTATTCTATTTAAATTTGATACACATTTCGTAAATATATCTTATGTACATATGAACACAAACACATCTTTCATGTAACTTGTTAATTTTTCATTGTTTGCTTAATGCCTGTGTGTCAGTTTATAATCCACAGATCACTATCTCACGTATTAGTTATTTAATCAATTTATCTTATCAAGAAAAAAATTTTCCTTTATATTATCTAATTATTGCTTTATTAAGTATTTCTTTATGATTATAGTTTTGTTTTATTAATATGATTTCTGTAATGTAATATTTGTTTTGTATATTTAATCGATCTGGGAATGTATTCATATAAAAATGGTATGAAGTAATGGGTTAATAAAATATTTATATTATAATTCTAAAGTAACTACTGCCATATTTTTTTTTATTCTCATTGTCATTTACTTTCTCTAACTATATTATTAATTAATTATGTGAGTTTTCTGATCCCCATTCTTTAACTGAGAAAAAAGTACGCTGAGCTAACAAATGGGAAATCATCTTACCGGGTCTTAAACCTCTATTTAGCATGAGGATACTTATTTATTACTTTTTTATGAATAATTATTTATCGGCACACATGCCCTAATATCATTTGAACTTGCATATCCTTTCAGGAGGAGAGTTAAATTTCCTTCTGGGAGTGGCATGAGGGGTTGATTTAGAGTCACCCCCCAAAGGTATGTAAGAGTCAACCTTTCCATAAGTATCTTCTGTGTCCATAACACTGTTACAGTAGGGTTTTGAATCTCTTCTTACTCTGGCATGTCTCATATTTTTCCTCATGTTCGGTTTATATGCATGCTCATATTAACAGAGTAAACGTTAACCGGTATAATATATATATATATATATATATATATATATATATATATATATATATATGTATATAAATAAATTCTTAAATGTATTTCAATATTTAAAAAAAGGTAAAATATGCCACTGTCAGTAATAATCACAAAAAAAATTTATTTACACAAATATTTTAATATGAGGAATAAATTATTTAATATTGCTTTAATTTTTGTTATTATTATTTAAATTTAAGTTTTGTTATTTTAGTAAGTCCATACAGATGGACAGTTTATATGTTTTAATCATTTGATAAACATAAATATGCTACATAGATTACACATTTATATATTGTATTCTTTTTTAAAAAAAGTTCAACTGATAAAAGTTCATACTTCCCATTTAATCTTGATGACTGCTCCGAATTTCAGCAGGTATCTGGAAGTTCTTGGTTATGTTTTTTGTATTGCTTTCTTTGGATATCTTACTATATATCATCTTTTTAGGAACTATAATATTGGTTGTCTTCTCAGTTGGTGCATTATGGGAAACTACTTCATTGCAAAACCTTCATATTGCAGGGGTCCCTAATGCAGCTGTAGTTCAAGCATCAATAGTCAATTTATTTTTATAAATTACTGAAAAAAGTTTTTAATAAATTTGATATTTCCATCTTTTATAACTTCTGGCTTCTCTTATCACAAATTCTCTGAATTCATCACACATGACATCATTTGTTCTTATAGGTCCATATGTTTTTGTTTCTGGTCTATGGGTGGCTTGATGCTTGCATTGGGCAATCTGATCCAGAGTGGGAACCACAATCTTTAACTTTTATCTGTTATCTGACTTTTCAATCATTTAAGTGCTCGAAGAGCTAGTTTGTTTTACATTCAAATATATTTTAATAAAACAATCATTTCCATTCTAAGATTTAGACATATTTTTTTTTAAATAGAAACTAATTAACATTTGTTTCTATTTTTTTTAATATTACTTTTAACAAAAAATATTAATTAATCTATAGAATTTTACTTTTTTTTACATTTGTGACTTTTAAATACTTTTATTTAAAAATAGTTTTCCGTCTGTGCGATTATATATATATATATTGAAGCACTCAAATCTGTTGCACACATTTGGCTTCACTTTCTGGTGATGTTTGAGACCGGCAAACATAAGTTCAAACCCAATCATTTAATTATAAACCACTAGGGAGTGAAGGTATACCAATGCACATGATTGTTTATGTCTCTGTAAACTCCTACTCGTGTAAAGTTAATATGCATATAAATTATATATTTCTATTACGATAAACAGTCATGCGTATGTGTGTGTAACAGATAAAACTTAATAATTAAAAGTGTTATACTATGTATATTTTTATTCAGATATATTCTAATAGAGAGAAAGTTCGAGAGTGTAATGTGAGTGTATTACATAAAGACTTACCGTATTTTAAATTCTGAAGGAATCTGTTTTCATTCTGATACAGATTTATTTAAATTTCACGTTATTTAATGTTTATCCCACAGGCCTATTTTCATCCTAAAATAGATTAAGACCAACTCTCTCGAACTTAATCTCATTTGTATTTCAAAATTTGCTGTATCATTGTAACCATTAACACATCCAGGGATTATCCAAAGGCAGTAACAAACGAGTATAAATACCACCGCATTTCCTAACTAAGGGGGCTCTACATATTAATTTCTAACTCTGTCAATGGGGGAAGTTATGTCACTCAGAACCACAAAATGACGAGTGAGTAGTATTTAGACTTTCTTCCCCGGTCCTTCCAAGATCCATCCAATGCCAAATACTCATAAGCCATCGTATTCAAAATACTGTCAGAATGAATTGTATGCTACATAAAAAATGGACTGAAATGATAATTTCGTCAAAATACTGCTAAATTAACTAGATTTCGTCAAACATGGAACCAACACATGTGCACATGGCTGTAAAGTCATCGGAAAGAAACGTAATCCCCTGTCGCAAAACTGAACTCTAATGCTTTCATCTTAATAATCCTTTTAACTATAAAATGTAAATTTCAACCTTCGATAAAATTAATTCCAACCACCTAATGTATGTCTTATTAAACATTTCTAGTTTTGTACTCTTTATAATGTAAAAATGTAATTGCTTGTTTTTCCCATCGGTAATGCTACACTGATTAAATGCTTAAATAATGACCTCTTTATGATTTCTTATTGCTTTTATATTTAAATTGTATTTTACTCTCTAAACATGAATACTAGGTTTTCACTCTTATCGTATTTTTATTTTAAATGTGGCAGTTTTTCATTATTTAATATTGTGCAAATCATACCAAATTTAATATGCTAATAACTCAATCTGGCGAATCAATCCTATTGTATTTTTGCTATTCCGCAATTAAGTAATATTGAACCATAAACGTAAGTCTTCTTACCATGCTATAAAATTCGCCCGATTAAGAAGTACTCCTAAATTGTGTTTTATTAATTAATATTATGCCATTTGACAAGATTTAAATATATTATGTACTATTATTTCACGCTATTGATTAGTATTATAGAAATTGAGTAATAAATAAATTTAATTCAGATATGTATTTCTAAATGATGATTCATTTGATAAGTAGCCCGCCATCTAACAATGATTTAAGAAATTTTAATTCTCAGGTGGATTAACATGTGTTTAACGAAGGGATTCTTAATTTTGTTTTATATATTCTATTATTAATATACCAAATAAGTTCTTTAAGTAAACTGTATGCTCCCTTTTTGGGATCGCTTGGATATAATTATTTCATTACGCTAGGCTTGATTACCAATTAAGGCCATATAAATCAGGGTTAAGACAAACCTGAAAGCCTTTGCCACATGTCCCGATGATAATGTTCACAAATCAAAAGTTACTTCATCATACTCTCTCTCATTCTTGGAATCCATATAGCACAATTCTCGGTGGAGTGTGGAGGTCCCAACTCCCACAGATTGGGTTGGTTCGGTAAGCACTGCTATGGGTTAACATTCGACAAATTGGAACCATGGTATCTTGCCAACCACTTCAGATGCTATCCGTCACAAGTGTGGATAAGCCTATATTCTTCATTGTCAAGTTGATGAAGCTTCTCATTCTCTCAAGCATTATCATTCAATCTGCACGTTATCATTCATACTCCCTCATATATTTTAAATGTCTGTAAGCTGTAATGATGTGATTATCCTAAGCCTTCCCAAAGTTCTCATTGTAAAATAGATTAAATTTGCCTTTTTCTATATGTTATCGCTTATTAGCGCCATCCACCCTTCATTAACTGCTATTAAACACTTTAATCATTGATTATTAATAAAACTGTGAATGCCAAGTCATATGACCATGTTAAAATAATTATGTTTTTTTTCATTCTCTTCCTAAATCATAAATGATGAATCATCTCATAATGTCCCAAAATAACTGATTTATGGTTAATGTAACTCTTAATAAAATCCAGATGTAATCCAAGCTCGTTAGATCATTTATTGTCTAAAATGTAATGATTGAAGAATGTCATAGTGTGAATAATAGACACCCGTTAAATTATATTAGCATATTAAGCCACATTGGTTCATATAATAAATTTCTTACCACATATGTTTAGTAATGCATATCCATCAAACTCTGTTATGCCATTAAGGTTAGTATGGAATGCATAGATGACCATAAGTGAAACCTAGATCAGGTATTCTTTGTATAATCAAGGTTCTAAGTCATTGTAAATCTCTATATCTAGCTGTTCACATATAAATCGATTTCTACTATTAATTTCATGTTAAATAAATTTACATTTAATAATCTATCTTTTGGAGATTTTATTGGTTCATGCATACACATTTCTTATTACTTTGCATTATCATTTAGTTAAGCTTAAATCTCTTGTGTCTCTGCTGAACCCTCTGGGCCAGAGATAATTGGAAAGTAGGTTGCTATCATCAGAAATGTTGTTTGTAATGTGATAGATTTGGGCAGTGGGCAATAAAGCAGAGTTCATTAGTATCCCTGACCTGTGTATCTCGTATATGATTGAACTCTAGGTACTTTTGCTTAGATCCTAATTCTTGTTAGATGAACATACAATTCTGACCGGTACAGTGATATTTTTTTTCGCCAGGTTGGACGCCCAACTATGGGGCCTTTCGAAATTACCACACCCTGCAATACCCCACAGAGCATCTCATACTGTATATGTAGTATTTTTTCTTTTTCCAGATTTGAATCCAGAAATGGTACTGCCTTAACAATATGTACACACCACATAATACCCTAGAGAGTATTTGAATTGTAGACATATGGTGAATTTTATTTTGTGTTACCAAACAAATGAAGCATCCATTATAATGGAGAAACAGTTGTCTTCCCATGTAGCTATGTGAACTCTGGTGTGTTTATTTATTTTATTTATCATGCATTTGTGTTTATAAAATAGTCCGGTCAACCGTATTTTATATCTTGGATTCATGATTGGATAAGGAAGTAAAATGTATATGTATGCATTAATGCCCAAAAAAGTAACCATAAATAGGTAAAGACCCTCATAAACTGAATTATATGTTGTCAAGCAGCCAGATGTAGTTGGCAAAATGCTTTAATGACTCATGTATTTAGAGTAACCGTACATAGGTGAAGACCCTTATAAACTGAATTATATGTTGTCAAGCAGCCAGATGTATTTGGCAAAATGCTTCAATGACTCATGTATTTAGAGTAACCGCAAATAAATGAAGACCCTTATAAACTGAATTATATATTGTCAAGCAGCCAGATGTAGTTGGCAAAATGCTTTAATGACTCATGTATTTAGAGTAACCGCAAATAGGTGAAGACCCTTGTAAACTGTATCTCATGTAGTGGCAAGCAGCCAGATGTAGTTGACAAAAGGCTTCAATGGTCTACATGCCCTCATGTCAATAAAGAATCCAAAGAGTCCAAGAAACATAGAGTGTCATGTAGTCTTGTGGAAGTCAGTTGTCTAACATCCTCTAGTGGTGAAATATGTAGATTTTTTTTGATCTTGAATCTGAGGGATGCACGATAAAAGATGCGATTTCAAAATTCATTTTGTATCTATAATATTAACCGGATCAACAATCACGTATATTATTACCGAATTTTGCTAAGTGTTTTGCTTTAAACTTATTGTTTCATTTTTTTTTTCAAAAAAAAGGGGAAAGGGAAAACCTAATTGACCAGTTGAACTTATAGATGTGCACACAAACCAAAGATAGTTACAAGTGATAAGCCTACTGTGTTGACATGGTGCCCATGTATTATACACACTATAAATTTTGTCAACCGGTAAACACTCGCGAAAATAATGATCAGGTATGTGAATGAGCAAAAAGAGGGTCATTGTGTCACATGTTTTTTTGTATGTATTGTACAAAGGGGAAATTAAACGATTTTTTTCAGTGCATTTCAGGTGCGAGAAGGCCAGTGGACCTTATGACAAGGGAACGTCATGGTAAATGACATTTTTTTTATTTATCTTTAAGATGTTATTTCAGTTATTGATATGTATTAGCTTTGACGAAAATAGTAGAATATAAATATGTTGGCAATGATAGGGGATAGTATAGAAGTAGATGGCAGAAACCGAATAGCTAAGTTGTTGAGTTTTGGCATAGGTGACGGTTGAGGAAGGGAAGGGGGAGTGAATTTAGTTATTGCAAGTAATAATAATAGAATCAAATGGAAAAATTAATCAACATGAGGGAAAGCAGTGAATCTGGGAATGAAAATGATAGTTTGGGCAATGATGAGCTCGGCTTGGAAATCACCTTTAAGAAACTAGAAGGGTTAAGGAATGATGAACAGATAAAATTAGGGGTAGGAGAGAATGAGGGGCAGAACCTACTAATCCTATTCCATACTATGATCCGGGAGACAATAATCTAGGCTCAACAAAATGGACAGACTGACCTTGTAAAACCGACAGATGACATAAAGAGAAAAAGATAGAATGCTCCAGGAGACCCCATAGTAGTTAAAGCATGATTGTTAAAAAGTAGACCTAAAGGTAGTGCTAAATGTTATATACATTTTGTTTTTCTATATATTTGTTTTATGTTATATATATATATATATATACATATATATATATATATATATATATATATATATATATATATATAAGTGTAGTTACTAATTAGTTGTCAAGGAGGTCGACAGTAAAGTTTAAGTAGGGCAATTAGGGTTGGTTTTATTAGGGCTAATTTAATAAATAAAGGTTGAACCATGTAACTGTTAGACAAAAAAACCGGGTTGTCAGTTTTCTTGTCACCTGAAATGATACATCAATTTTAAGTAAAATCCTTTTTTTTATTGTTTTTTTTCGTATCTTTGGAAATATGAAGCACTCATATCTGTTGCACACATTTGGCTTCACTTTCTGGTGATGTTTGAGACCTGCAAACATGGGTTCAAACCAAATCATTTAATTATAAACCACTAGGGAGTGAAGGTATACCAATGCGCATGATTAATTTATGTCTCTGTAAATTCCTACTCATCTAAAGTTAATATGCATATAAATTATATATTTCTATTATGGTAAACAGTCATGTGTATGTGTGTGTAACAGATAAAACTTAATAATTAAAAGCCTTAAACTATGTATATTTTTATTCAGATATATTCTAATAGAGAGAAAGTTTGAGAGTGTAATGCGAGTGTATTAAATAAAAGACTTATCGTATTTTAAATTCCGAAGGAATCTGTTTTCATTCTGATACAGATTTATTTAAATTTCACATTACTTAATGTTTATCTCGCAGGTCTATTTTCATCCTAAAATAGATTAAGACCAACTCTCTCGACTTAATCTCATTTGTATTTCAAAATTTGCTGCATCATTGTAACCATTAACCATCCGGGGATTACCCAAAGGCAGTAACAAATGAGTATAAATACCACCGCATTTCCTAACTAAGGGGGCTCTACATATTAAGTTCTAACTCTGTTGCTGGGGAAGTTATGTCACTCCGAACCGCAAAATGAAGAGTGATTAGTATTTAGACTTGCTTCCCCGGTCCTTCCAAGATCCATCCAATGCCAAATACTCGTAAGCCATCGTATTCAAAATAATGCCAGAATGAATTGCATGCTACATAAAGAATAGACTGAAATGATAATTTCGTCAAAATACTGCTAAATTAACTAGATTTCATCAAACATGAAACCAACACATGTGCACACAGCTGTAAAGTCATCGGAAAGAAAGGTAATCCCTCACCACAAAACTGAACTCTAATGCTTTCATCTTAATAATCCTTTAAACCATAAAACGTAAATTTCAACCTTTGATAAGATTAATTCCAACCAACTAATGTTTGTCTTATTAAACATTTCTAGTTTTGTACTCTTTATAATGTAAAAATGTAATTGCTTGTTTTTCCCATCGGTAATGCTTCACTGATTAAATGCTTAAATAGTGACCTCTTTTTGATTTCTTATTGCTTTTATATTTAAATTGTATTTTACTCTCTAAACATGAATACGAGGTTTTCACTCTTATTGTATTTTTATTTTAAATGCGGCAGTTTTTCGTTATTTAATATTGTGCAAATCATACCAAATTTAATATGCTAATAACTCAATCTGGCGAATCAATCCTATTGTATTTTTGCTATTCCACAATTAAGAAATATTTAACCATAAACGTAAGTCTTCTTACCATGCTATAAAATTCGCCTGATTGAGAAGTACTCCTAAATTGTGTTTTATTAATTAATATTATGCCATTCGACAAGATTTAAATATATTATGTACTATTATTTCACGCTATTGATTAGTATTATAGAAATTGAGTAATAAATAAATTTAATTCAGATATGTATTTCTAAATGATGATTCATTTGATAAGTAGCCTGCCATCTAACGATGATTTAAGAAACTTATTTCTCAGGTGGATTAACATGCGTTTAACGAAGGGATTCTTAATTTTGTTTCATATATTCTATTATTAATATACCAAATAAGTTCTTTAAGTAAATTGTATGCCCCTTTTTGGGATCGCTTGGATATAATTATTTCATTACACTAGGCTTGATTACCATTTAAGGCCATATAAATCAGGGTTAAGACAAACCTGAAAGCCTTCGCCATGTGTCCCAATGATAATGTTCACAAATCAAAAGTTGCTTCATCATACTCTCTCTCATTCTTGGAATCCATATAGCACAATTCTCGGCAGAATGTGGAGGTCCCGACTCCCACAGATTGTGTTGGTTCGGTAAGCACTGCTATGGGTTAACATTCGACAAATCGAAACCATGGTATCTTGCCAACCACTTCGGATGCTATCCATCACAAGTGTGGATAAGCCTATATTCTTCATTGTCAAGTTGATGAAGCTTCTCGTTCTCTCAAGCATTATCATTCAATCTGCACGTTATCATTCATACTCCCTCATATATTTGAAATGTCTGTAAGCTGTAATGATGTGATTCTCCTAAGCCTTCCCAAAGTTCTCATTGTAAAATAGATTAAATTTGCCTTTTTCTATATGTTATCGCTTATTAGCGCCATCCACCCTTCATTAACTGCTATTAAACACGTTAATCATTGATTATTAATAAAACTGTGAATGCCAAGTCATATGACCATGTTAAAATAATTATGTTTTTCCTCATTCTCTTCGTAAATAATAAATGATGAATCATCTCGTAATGTCCCAAAATAACTGATTTATGGTTAATGTAACTCTTAATAAAATCCAGATGTAATCCAAGCTCGTTAGATCATTTATTGTCTAAAATGTAATGATTGAAGAATGTCATAGCATGAATAATAGACACCCGTTAAATTATATTAGCATATTAAGCCGCATCAGTTCATATAATAAAATTTCTTACCATGTATGTTTAATAATGCATATCCATCAAACCCTGTTATGCCATTAAGGTTAGTATAGAATGCATAGGTGACCATAAGTGAAACCTAGATCAGGTATTCTTTGTATAATCAAGGTTCTAAGTCATTGTAAATCTCTATATCTAGCTGTTCACATATAAATCGATTTCTACTATTAATTTCATGTTAAATAAATTTACATTTAATAATCTATCTTTTGGAGATTTTATTGGTTCATGCATACACATCTTTTATTTCTTTGCATTATCATTTAGTTAAGCTTAAATCTCTTGTGTCTCTGCTGAACCCTCTGGGCCAGAGATAATTGGAAAGTAGGTTGCTATTGTCAGAAATGTTGTTTGTAATGTGATAGATTTGGGAGGTGGGCAATAGGGCGGAGTTCATGAGTATCCCTGACCTGTGTATCTCGTATATGATTGAACTTTAGGTACTTTTGCTTAGATCTTAATTCTTGTTAGATGAACATACAATTTTGACCGGTACAATATATATATATATATATAATTGAAATAATATTTTTAACGGTTTATAAACAATTACAAACAATCTTAAAATCCACAGAAGTACTTTCGGTTACTTTCTAACCTGCCTCAACTGCCATTAAATTCAAAAACCAAAAGCGGAATTTAATGGCAGTTGAGGCAGGTTAGAAAGTAACCGAAAGTACTTCTGTGGATTTTAAGATTGTTTGTAATTGTTTATAAACCATTAAAAATATTATTTCAATTATAATTACAATATTGTTTTTAATTAACGGATATTTTATTTATTTTATATATATATATATATATTGTAACAGTCAAGTTTGTACATTCGCGTAACAGAATTCAGAATCCAAGCAAAAGAGACCGAAGCTGACCAGACTAGGACTGTGACATCCCAAGTCCGACCACACTTCAACTCGTAAGCCAGGATTCCAAGACTCAAGACCCTACGAATGACCACCTTGAAATTACACATAGTATACCTCTTTCCACATGGCCAACATAGGTCACGGAGAAGCAATAAGACTCTGATGAATCAAAGAAAGGTTCTTAATTGCCTAAAATATACCACTAATCAATTTAACTTAATGCATAGTTTTCACATATATAGGCTATAAATAGTAATTGGAATTGAATTGAATTAGATCAATAACGAAACAGAGAATGAAATACATTAAATTAATTATATATTTATTTACAACTCATATCTATATATATCACTTATTTACAATAGCATTCAGCGTAGAATGTATGCAAACATTTGGTAATTCAAAATCACTTTACATAAGTAATCATTAAATTTCATAGATGAGTTTAACATGTGCCCATCTTATGAATTGTTTACAATTGATACATAATCAATCACTACGTTATGCCTATAAATCTCGATAAGCCAAATCCTATTACATTTGTGGCTGGTATATAAATAATTATATTAAACTTTGATCATGAATTTTTTTACTAAAATATACAATATAATTTAATAACGAGTGCATAAACCAGCTCAAGCAATGATCGATCGAACATGGCTTTCGAGAGAAAATTTCAGAATGCTGAAAGCATTATGTTAAGGTGGGAGAGTTGGCTGCATAAGATTTTACCAATGCGCTATGGCACCGATAAACAATAATAGGAAAATTCGCTCTGCGGATGGATGAAATAACTTCAGGGTTCTTGCGACAAACGCCGGTACCCTGTAACCGATCGCAATGCTGCATGAAAAGGAACATTTTGTTCAGGAATGGCAGGGGACTTATGTGCTAACCTGGCCTTGGCTCAGGCTTTGCTACTGCTCTACCCTATAAAAGAAGATGTGCTGGCAATGCCGTGGCTCCATCTTAAGATACGTATATTATGTATAGCAGCAAAACGAGAATATTTTTATAAAATAATATCACATCCACCAAGCAAAGAATAGTATATTTCATACTATGAAATACGACTTAATAGCATATTAGCTCTATCAAATTGGGACCAACTCTTGTGTAGCCTGGTAATAAACGTCTATGCTACGAAAGGGGATATTACTATATCTGTACTTTGACATGCTCGATCTATTCAGTTACCCTTAGATAATAAATATTTAAGGAGGGAAAGTATATTTCTATGAACTTAAGAATTTAAATGTCAAATATACTTATATGATGAAGGCTAAATTTAATTCTAAATAAAACTATAAGGTTAAGTTTTTAACTGGTTGATTATAAAAGAGCCACATTTCACATATTAAATCGTTTAAATATATATAAAAAAAAAGGATTTCGAAACAGCACAGAAAGTTGATGCTATAAATAAATTACGTGAAGATTTTCAAATAATATCTTCTTAAAACATAAAAATAAGTGCCTACTGTTTCGAAATATTGGCATATAAAATATAATAAGCATTTAAAATAAGCAAAGAAATATAGACACAACCGCTGTGATATAACTTTAAATTAGACACTTATAAAGTACTTTAAATGAAAGGAAAATATAAATTACTCAGATTATTTAAATTTTAACAACATGAAATTTTGGATAGTAATTGACATATTTAAAATATTAATTAAATGGATTTAAGTTTTGGTTACATTTAGCTTTATCATTATTTTAAAAGAAAGTTAGCTAACTTAGATAGATATTATTTACATTTACACAGAATTACACAGAGCTCTGTGGTTTGAAAAATAAAATGGTACCGGTATTATTTATCTGGATTGCAAGTTCTTGGCTATTGGTTTAGTTTGACTGGGCGGCATCATCTTTCCCATTATGTTAGGCTCGTCTCTTCTATCGGCATGATGGTGGTTTAGGCATTTCGACGAGAGAAACCCTATTCTCCCATGGAGTAACAGCAACAAGATGCCCGCTTTTAACTGGACATGTTAAACATTAACAATTGTGAAAAAGGCTGCAATTCTCACTAACAATATGGCTCTCTCCTAACAATATGGCTGTCTATCTGTTAAAAATACAGAGTATTTATATGATTTCCTTATCGGAATCTCCCGCCTCAAGACTCACTAAACTCAGAAATTTAATTAAATATTTTCAAATTTACAATCCAGATTTTTAAAATCTTAGATAACTTATGTTAGAAACATTCCATAAGCTATTATTATAATTAAGATTTTTCATTGCAAACAATTGTCCAATTTAGATTTTAAAATAACTCAATCCTATCTAAGGAGATTTTAATTAGTAAATTTTGAACTAGTTTTACTTTTTACGAATTCCAGGTGTCGTCATTAATGACACTTGTTTACAATCAAAAATCTTTTAATTACTTGACCAGCTTTTATTTTTAATCTTACATATAATAGAAACTCTTTCTATTTAAAAACAACCTTTTAACATTTTTTTAAAACGAAAACATTTTTAACATATTTATTAAAAATAATTTACAAACATATTTTGATATAGCTTTTAACAATATTTTCGAGAAACTTTTCCCTGAAATATATTTAAAACAAGAAATCTTTTAACAATTTTTGAAGAAACATTTAATAGTATTTTTAGATAATGGCTTTTACATATTTTAGATCATGTCTTTCTTCTATATAGCACAGATTATATATCCACATATGAAATTACAATATTAAACAACAAAATTAATAATTTACTCTTAACTTAAATAATATAATAAACATTTTTAGAAATATTAAATCAATTTAGTACACTATAATTTTACTAATCCTATCTAATTATAGTGTTCGTTCGCATGCAAATATATAATACTGTTTATACAGACATGAGCGAATTTTAGATTTATTAACATTTAAATAGGTTCGAACTTAGCACAGATGAGAGTGTCATTAGGTTTGATGGTGAAATGATAGGGGCTTGGAAAGTTATCATTTCAATCTATATATATATTACAATAACTATTTTAATGTTTTTTTACATTTTTTTAAAAAAACATTTTAAGGATTGTTTATAATAGTTTGTAAACCATTAAATTTATTATATATATATATATATATATATTGTAATGGGATGGGGTATAGGATATGTGAGAGATATAGAAAAAAGTTAACCTGGGGTGATTGGAAGTCATCATCAACCCCAGTTCATTTAAAATGAAATATCAATAATTTACAAAAGTATCTATGGTAATATAGTATTTATAAAAGTGTATATATGAGTAGTATAATATTTTATAAGAGCATGAGATTATAACATCTCTGTGAACATTGAGAGATCAGCCCGCTAACTCATAAGAGCAACTATAATAATTAATCATCAACAAGCATTATAAATAAAAGTAAGTATGAGTCCTCAAGAGAAATAACCATCCATCATCATCATTGATGGGAATAAACAAATTAGTACAATAAATCAACAGTCAATCTCATGACTGGATTGGAAATGGGTCTTCTGTAGACCAGGCTAACTATTGAGCCTTTGCCAGCTTGGGCAATTATATACACATAACTTGGATGCACCAGTTTAGTACCCATCCATTAAAAATACACAATAATCAAAAATTGAAACAATAATGCTGGGACATTTAAAACATGCTGATCATCATCAATGCTCAAGCCACTTGTACTGGCCAACTATAAACTTAAATTTTTAATAAGACTTAAGTAAAATAAAACATATTGTGCATGGGCTTTAAAGAGTATCCTCTTTTGCACCAACCAGGATGATGATTGATCAACTCTAGATGCCCAAAGCACTAAACACATCCCCATTTATCCATGTCCGAAATCTAGCTCAGATAACACAAGCTCTATTACTGTATGTGACCAAGAGATGATGGAATACAATTTTTAACAATTAAATATAAGTTTATTAATAACAACAAAAAATAAATGATTAAGGTTTTATAAGGGTTCTGATTTTGAAAAGTATACATTGAGTTACATGATTAATAAATTAGGTTTACTTAAAACCCATTCAGCACACAGGCATGTGGCTTGATACAAAATTAACATGTTTGAATTAACATTTAATTTAGAAAAATGATCAAAATTTTACACATAAGTGTCTATCTGACACACATTGTTATTTACAATATAATTGACATATATACACACACATATGTACGTGAATTTTCTGATTTTGATTATAATAGAAAATTTCAAATGATCACATTGAGATTTAAATTATTACTATTCAACATTTAAATTGTTACATTAATTTACAAAATGTATAATAAAATATACTCAAATTATTACTATGGCTTACATATATATGCACACAGATGCGCAATTTTTATTATACAATTACTCTATTTAAATTGATATTTAATAAGAACAAAAAATAATTAAAATTTACATATATGTTATAATTGACAACATATGCACATATACATGTGTGAGCGTGAAATAACCTATTTGACTTGTTACAAAATAATTATCAAAATCTTAAATTATATACAATACAATAAATGATTGAAGTTTCAGTTAAATGAAATACATTTTACATACTAGGTTTACTAAAACACATATATAATTTGCAAAGATGTGTGAAACATTAATTTATATACATAACATTTGTATTTATCACAATAAAATTATTAAAGATTATTTCACAATTTAAGTCTCTTTGCTGAATATAATCTTTTTCTTTAAAATAAGAACTATCAAATTTTTGACAGTTAATTGATTTAAAATGTCTTTCTTTTTTCTAGTCTAAAAGATTTTTGGAAATCTTTTTCTTGATTATTAATTATAACTTTCTTTGTAGTTTTTTTTCTTTCACCAGCTGTATATACGTTTATCTGTGTTTATCTGCCTTTATCTGACACAGCATATGTGCAATTAATTCTTCAGCAAGCTGGAAAATTTTTCTTGATGAGTTTGGTTTTAATGATTGTCATCATCAGGTAAAAGTATATAATTCTGGTAATTTGTTGGCATACCATGAAATTTCTTTTGTAGTCCAAGCAATTGTCAGGCTGTCTTCTAGAACATATTTAAGCAACTAGTTGATCCATTTGAAGTGACCCTGGCTTCATGAATCAAATCACTGCAGTAAACTATAATGCAGCTACTGGACTGTACTCCCTTAGATCTTCATAGGCACCCTGTATAGAACTGCTAGGTATTTTGTCGCTTTTTTCAGGCTATTAATTCAGAAGTGACCCAGCTTCTAGTAAATCAAAACTCCTGTGAAGGAAAATAGTAGCAGCTCTGAATCTCCTGTCCTGCCTTCAGCCATATTAGTTCATAGTAGCTATTCTGTTAACTCTACAGTCAGCTAAAACCAACTGCTGCAAACTTCAACAAGCTGCAACAAAATATTATAACTAACTCTGCAGTTGACCTGTTTGTTCTCTTCAAAAATCAATCTCCAGACTGGCTGATATTTTTTATCAGCTCTTTTTATAAAATCATCTGAGGTGTTATGACAACACCTTTATTAAAAACAGAATTTTATTTTTTATCTCTATAATCCCTTGGAATCTATATACATGTTTTTACTTAAGGAATTTTTAATAGATAAAAAAATTGTTTAATTAATTAAAAAATTCCAAAAATAAGTATGGTGTTTTTACATTTCAAAATCAGAATAATAATAATAATAATAATAATAATAATAATAATAATAATAATAATAATAATAATAATAATAATAATAATAATAATAATAATAATAATAATAATAATAGAGACTCGCAGCAAATGATGATGTGAACGGATCGTTGTTTACAGAGATCTTAGGATATTAACCAAAGAAAACACTGAAACCAACACATCTTTGACTTGCAGTCATATATATATATATATATGAACAGTAAGTATTGAACAATCCAAATTAATTTGTGTTTTAACTAAATATTTATTTTTATGAGTTTTTTTTTTAAAATAATATTCGTTGCTCATTGTAAAAAACATTACAATGGCGACCCCCGGGTCATGCGACCAGCAAAACGGCACCAATATATGATCCAAGCCTATGCAAATTACAGGTGAAGCAAAAACATATGTCAACATTACTAAAAACAATTTACAGAAAAATAATTTCTCTTGGGAAAAAAATATACAACAAAAAGAACACAATCAAGTTCCAATTTTAGAAAAAAATAAAGTCTTCCAGCGCTTCCGAAAAATAAATACTAATGATATTTTGCAGCTAGATATACAAACACAAGAAAATCAATGCCCCCTACCATTCAGTGGAATAATGATGATTTGAAAATAATATGTGAACAATTTAATAATACGATCCCACGTGGCCTTCATACGTCATTCAAAAGATTTTTTTTCTCCTCATTCAATAATATTATCAGCTACAGATGCAAACTTATCATTATATAAATTTCCTAGAAGTTTACTTTATGAAGCAATAACACTACACAGACTTTGGAATAGCATACTAAGGATTGCTGATCATCCTAACTCACGATATTTAATCCTCGAATTTTATCAAGAAAGCCAAAAAACACGATTTCAAACCACCATTAAAACTTTAGGCAACTATGCACTCATTGCAGTAGATCCAGATCAGCATAATCAGATTACTGGCATAATCAAGAATGCATACCTTGGATATGACATCAAAATCTTCCAGAAAATGATGCAGCCATTTGGAAAAGTCATAGCATTCAACCCAATTTATTTGAAAGATATGCCAGTGCTGGTATACAGCAATAGCTTTGACTTCAAGCTGAGATTGCATCCAGAAATAGATCCAAACAATATTCTTACACAATTTGCAGATCAGGAAGCCATGCTGAGCCTCTTCATAAGAGGGCTTAAACCCATATGTCACACATGCGGGAAGCGAGGCCACTTGGCAATGCAATGTGACACCAAAAATAATCCACAATCGAAAAAAACAAATGAAGTGCCCATCCAAACACATACTGAAGATAGCAACTATATATATATATAATGATAGCATAAATCCAAATATGTGCAACAATATGCAAACAACTTCTCCACCTGAAGAAACACTTTCACTCCCTCTCATTAATCAAAATTCGAATGAGGAAAACAAAAACATGGATGAACGAAACAGCGACCATCTGAAAAAACAATGCGATAACATAAAGAGTCAACAATCACAACAGACAAATAATCAGCTCAACCACACACCAACTGAAGATATAAGTCACACTCACATAAATTCAGATATGAATAACCAGATGCAAATGACTTCTTCATCTGAAGAAGATCAAACTACAAAAAACCAAGACGACAGTATAAATGAACCAAACAGAATGGAACACTTAAATCCAAATGTCACACAAGCAACTCAAAATAACACAAGCAACTGTCAAAACATACAATGCACGAATGATTCAAATATTAGCCCAACTGAAATGTCACAAAGCACTTACAGTGAAACACAAAGTACCAATAGAACAAACATCACACACACAATAAAAAATAACACATCAACAGATATCATGGAAGCAATCATGCCATGCCTTCCACAAGTTGAAATAAGTACAATAAAAAAAAGGGCCAGGTCGCCCAAAAAGAAGGAAAAACCAAAAACCAAAAGCAGAAGAGGACAACAACTCACAAACAGAAGAGTACAACACTGCATCATCATTAACCAGAATTCAAACAGATGACTGGTCACCAATGGACATCACTTCTAGCTAAGCAACCAATAAAACTCCAACAATGTACAGCTTGTACAATGAAAACCTGCCACTAACATATTTTGAAATGTGAACAATCCCAAAATACAACCATAATGAAAGTCAAAATAACAGCTTTTAATGTGCGGGGTTTGAACTCTGCAAACAAACTACATCCACTTAGAGACTGTAACAAAATCACACAGACACATATATTGGGACTTCTGGAAACCAAAATGTATAGTGGATCACAGATTGACCCAACAGTACATCTTCACACTGAAAGCTTCTTTGCATGCTCCAGGGACATGTCATCATCTGCAGGTGGAACTGGCCTACTAATAACCCCAACTTGCCCATTCACTTCATTCAGAATCACATATATCGATGCAAACTTGTTGATAGCTACATTTCATCACAATGCAAACACTCTCAACATAGTTTTTACCTACATCCCATCTGGAAACATCATCATATCAAACATCATACTCACCATCAATTCACTGCTAGAATAAACTCTTTACCCAACTATCATCATGGGAAATTTTAACATGAAGTACACAGATTTCATCTCAAAATGGCTGCATCAAATTGCAATACCACTAATGAGTGCTGAAGGTTTTTTACCACCAAATGCAGTAACATTCCATAATAACTGACACACATCTTTAATTGACCTTTGCTTCTATTCACCAATGCTGCATCATTACTTCAGCCTCAAGCTCAATCCATCCCCTTTCTCAGATCACTCTGCTCAAACTGCAACACTTGATCTAACTGAAATTCAGCCAACTACACTACAACTTGGAAAAACAATGAGAATTATAATACCAGCATCCACTCCAGAATCCCATTTTTTTGAAACATATATTATGCTCCATAAACTTGAGGGACTACAACTAAATGCTGTGCAGAGATATCAGGCATACATAAATGTACTTTCATTCAATATTGACCATGTCACCAAAAAAACCCTCCACCCTTCAGGCTATTAGCTCTGGCAGATGAACTGCACAAGAGGATAACAATGTCTAAACCCACTCAAAACACATATCAGCATATGCATAAGCTCACCCAGACATATAACAGCATATGTGCAGCACTTAAAGACTATCTAGCCATCAAAAAAGGCAAAATCTGCCTCAGTCAACAACATACATGGACTAGAGGCTACATCAGATGGGCCATGGGTTTTCCCTCCACCATTAGAGTGCCTATGGCACTTCAAATTGGAACAACTATACATGCAGCACATAACATGATTGAACCTATTTATAAGCATTTCAAACAGAATCTTCAGACCCATCAACTCTTCAACCCACCACTGGATTATTTTGGATCACCAGAAACAAATACACCATTTACCACTAATGCATTTGCTTTGAAGCTTGCCACTCTGCCCAATGCCTGTTATCCAGGCACTCATGGCATACCAAAATTTGTGTATGAGCACCTTAGCCATACAACTACTTAAGTATTATGCAATCTTGTAAACTATCTCTCA